>JAPYZA010016338.1:0-11806 GCA_030522685.1 Eupelmus azureus
GACAGTTATAAAAACTAGTTTTATTTACACAATTTTAAATTTTAACTAAATGTTTTTATGACTTTGTATTTTGAAAAAAGCTATAACATTTCTCAAGAACAATTTGTGATTCATTTATCTCTTTCTTTTTCTTTTCTGATAGAGGGAACTCGTTGTACGTACTAATTGCTATTTTTGTTTTGAAAATACCGTAATCTGTTTATCTCCAAGTATTGCTCTTTATTTTCTGATAAGTTTTTTCTTTTGTTGGTGCTGACCTCCCACGCCTCTGGTACTTAAAATTCGAGAGAAAGCCGTACCGATGACGAGAGCTCGATTTCGTTCTCCAATAAACCTGGAATGACGGATCTGGTCGCGAGAGAGAAAAAAGAATTTTCTAAATTGCTCCGTTCTCTCTCTCTCTCTTTCCTTTTTAATTTGCTCCACTCGAGTCGCTCCTCGAGTCAAGCTATATAAGCTGTCTACTCGAGTACACTAACGGCGCGACTGCCTTATAATTCCCGGCCCTCGCCCATGGGAGCAGCCTCTCGTAACGAACAAAGTTACGCAAACGATGAGGTAAATAAGGAACGAGGACTTTTACACGCTGCCACTGGGCGAGGTATATAACGTACACACGCAATGCTTGCGACAGAGAGGGAGAGCGAAATGTTAGGCGAAAAACGAGCGGTGACGGGGGGCCCATCAAAAGGCCCTTCCACGCTCGGGCACACCTTCGCGATATCGGAGAGAGAGAGGAAAAACTTGCTCCAGGCTTGCGAAAGTTTACGCGCTCGCGTTTTATACAGCCGCATTATCCCCCTACTTCTTCCGTAGCGTTTATGTACGTAAGGTGCGCGCCAGCCGAGATAGGAAGAAGATAGCTCTAATTGGACGAATTACGGCCGAGAGCGCGCGCGACTGCCGCAGTAAGAGAGATTATCCTCGAAAGGGCGCATCGCTCGGGCGGAACACTCGTAAAACGACTATAGGACATTTCGCAGTTCGGGGCTTCGCCCCCTGAGGACGAACGGAAATTTCAACTGAACGCTTAATCGCTTTTCGCCGGCCGACGGAAAAAAAGAGCTACAATTACAATTCGTCCAATAAAGGAATTAATGCTACTTTAGAAACTTTCGATGAGCGTGCGCACGTTTGAAAGAGAGGAAAATGGTGATTCGAGGACGCGAGGATTCCGCGTAGCGTTGCGCGCGCACATCTCGGACCTGGCCGAATTTATTATTCGAAAAATGTGTGGGCTGGCCCTCGAAAAATCCAGGCGGGAGAGTTTACACTGTTAATTAAGCCAGCGCTTTAATTGATCGTTCAGAATGTATGAAGTGCCGCTTTGAATTTTTTACCTGGCAGTTAATTAATTTGATTTTTTATTATTGCAAAAACAAGCGAAATTCGTATTTTGAGTGGCTTCTTTTTTAGCAAGCATCGGTTAATATTAACGCTGTGAATAAATAAATAATTGAATCAACGCTTATCAAACATAATTCTTTAAACGATTGATTGATCGGTTTGTTGAAACGAATAACAATAATTTGTTCAATTATTGTCATGTGTTTCTACGAATGTTTGTTAGCCATAGCAGCACTCTAGATCGGTAGTGCTTAATTACATATTCGCAATTAAACTAACAGATGGACTGTAATCAAGCACTTTGTATGTGGTTTATCACGACCACTCGATCAATATTAATAACAGTCAGTATTGTTGTTGTTGCAAAAAATAGTCATGAATTGAAATTGTTAATGACATTACACGTATGTAGGTTATACCAGACAAAATATATGTGAAATCAATAATCAATAAAAAAAAATTACGTAAAAACATTTCACTTTAAATTTGTATTACTTCAATATTGAATAATTGTATTTATCATTGTACTTTTGTATTACTTTATATTTTTCTTTAAAATTATTTTCCACATTTTTGCTATTTTAAATTTATTTGTAATTGTATAATCTTACTTTATTTATTGACGATTTTCTGTAAGTATCTATTTCTAGCTACAAAAGCTATGATATTACATAACTTTCAGTACATACGTTTCTAAAGGTCGGTTATGATTCGAATTGAATTAGTAAAACGTTCGTGAATTATGTTCAGAAACTAAATCACATGAACGGTAAACTAATTATTCCATTGTTGTTAAAGTATTAACTGAATAGTTCATAAGTAAAATTGGATGTAATGTAGAATTATTGGCATTCTAGAATTTAAGTTACTAAGTGAATAGCATAAAGGGATCGTGCGAGTTCAGCCGACGAATGTCGGGAGAGTACGGCATAATAAATGACCATTTCATTTTCTCAAATGAATGAGATTTACCCACGTGTACTCGCAGACGGATTTTGAAGTTGTCATAAATAATTAAGCGAAATGTTCCAGCTTTACTGAGTCAGTAGGGTTTCCACCTTGTTTTCTTATTTATCCTTATACAGATGTGATAGTAATCTAAGTTATAAGTGCATAACAAATATTTTAAGCGATTTTCTTTGTAAAAAATATATTGTGTGGAGAAATTGCTATAGAAAATACGATAACATATTTTAAAAATTATTATTTGTATAGCCCATCCCTTTATAAAAAATTAATGTGTATTTTATTGTTGATAGTTTCTTCGTTATCTGATTGGCTGAGAAGATGCGTTTTTTATTTATTTATTTATTTATTTTTATTTTTATTTCATATACTATTTATTTAAAACTTTTTTACAAGAAATAAATTTCTTATGATGTTTTATTATATTTGGATATAAAAAACTATCAATGCATAACTTTTGTTACCACTGTTATTAAATCGTATATAAAAAATATCTAGCCCAAGTGAGGGTTAAAAAGTAAATATCGTCGATACACGAAACCAACTGCAGTCGATCGCTTTTCCCGCTTTCATATCGCAAAAGCTCTCAAATCCAGGTTGAAATCTATTTTTTTTCCTTCAAAGGATCAATCCAACAAATCTTGATACTTCGGCTAAAGCAAAGCTCAACCCTGCCCGAAAGTTTGATTAGAGAGAGCATAAAGCATAATTTCTTTAGGGCTTGGTGTGGCATGTGCATAACACTGAGCTCTCTCACGCCTTCTCTCTCGCCTGGCAGTTCGTTGTTATCATCTTAATACGATAGCGCGCGGGCGTGAGGCCTGGCACTGTCTGACCCGTTCTCAGTTTAACAAGATTAACATAATACTAGGAAGCCCTTCTCAGAAGTCTGCGAGAGCCCTCCCGTTTCGTGTCTGTCAGGGATCTCCATGCAACTTACAGCTCTCTGCTGCGGCTCTCTCTCTCTCTCTCTCTCTCTCCCTCTCGCTGCTCGTCCGCTACACTCGCGAGCGCCTGTCTGCATGCACACGCGCGCAAATGTTATTCCACTCGTGTTTGTTAAGTTCTGACAAGGAATTCCCCGCAGCGCAACGCGGCGCGAGGCGGCTCTACGCTCTCGCCGGCCTAAACTTGCGCCACTTTAAACTTCACTCATTTTTACCCGAACGTTTTCTCTTATTGCATTTTTGCCTCGCCGTTCTCTCACTCACGGACTGCACGCGCGCTCGTTTTTTAAATGCTTTTTCGAGCTTTTGCAACTTTGCCCGCTAATGGGAAAATTTTGCATTTTTCAAATTGCGCGCGCTTTCAAAGGCGATTTGTTTTTTTTTTGTTTTTTTTTTTTTTTGAATAATGAATATTTACGCTAAACTATTTTAAAAATTCTCATTACGGCTTTTTACAGTTATTCTTAATTACAAGTTACACCAACTGATGCACGAACTTTTTTTCAATGACTTTAAAAATTATAAAATCGAAACAGAGCATTCTGGTCACCTCTACTTAGCTGTAATCATGTATCAAGTACACTGCGTCAATTGACTACAGAGAAGCATCCACTTGCAAGCACAAAGAACCTTCTAGGCAGTTCATATTTGTCAAGCTCGGCGATAAGATCGGCTTCTACTTGCTCTCCTCGGACTGCGCGCGCCTTTAATGGACGCGAGCCTATAAGCGCTGATTAGTTCTCGCTTCAATGGGTAGATCCATCATTATCGGCGAGAGCCCGCACGCTCTCGCCCCGTAGCAGACAGCCACCCCCGCCCGACAAAGTACACCGCGCGCAGCCGGGGCTATAGAACGCTGCGCGAGCTCAAGCTGCTGAAAAGAACAGAAATCCGCCTTTCACACACAGCGGGGTGCCGGGGCGGTGTGAGGCCAAGAGTGACTGTCTGCTCTCTCTTGCTTTCTCTGCAAGAATAACTCATTAACGAGCTTCAGCACAATAGAGAATACTGAGAGCTATTTTTTCGGACAGATCGGCTTGCTGTTAAATGGGCCTTTTTTGTGTAAATGAGGCGAGAGTGCGCTGGAAGGGCTATAGATCTCTTTTTTTTTTAATTTGCAAAAGTCGCACTATTGAATTCAGCGTCATTAACGTCTTGTGACAATTTCATGAGAAATATATTTTATGTTTTGGACATTTATAAAGTTTCTTAAGTTTGAATTGAGTAAACAAGAAGAAGTTAAAAAATAGAGAGAATTATGTTTATCTTTTATGATCTGAAATTTACATTTAGTGGTTTACTTGTTTAACCAAACTTTTTAGAACTGAAATAAGTTTTTATGTAAATTTTTAATGTTTAAACAGAAACAATGAATATTTTTTATATACATGAAGTAGTAACTAAAAAGGACAAATATGCTTATAAATTTTAGGTAAACAGAATTACTGATACTGCTGGAAGTTCAATTTTGTTAGTCAAGTTCTAGTTGTAATTGTGTAATGAACTTGTTACTAAAACTTTGTATTTTTTATTTATCCTTTATCAAGTAAAACTTTGTAATTATATGTATTACACTGCAGCATATCCAAGCTTAAGTTAAGCTTGCAAGTATAATAGTTTTATAACATTAAATTACATTAACCAAGAATTGTTGATAAGTCTACAAGAAAATTAGGCTTAACAAAGTCTAAACAATATGACTAGCATAATTAAGTAGAAAATACGTAATTTAAATTACGGAAGTTAGTAACGTTTGTAACATTGGACAGCACTCGGCGCTAAAGAGCCAAAAAGCCATCGTAAAAACAAGCAGGAAGTAATTTGAGCTATGGGAAAAAAGACTGAAAAAAAAAAACGTTTTCCAGCTTGCCGGAAGTGTATTAGCGAGGTTTTCAAGGGCATTGAATGTCTCGCCGCCGCGAGAAAAGCTCGAGCGCAACGCAAGGGCTGCAGGCATGCTCGGACGCGCTCGAAAGCCCCGGCTGCAGGGGCTAAAAGGAAAGCGAGAGGATGGGTAAAAATGGAGCCGTGTAGCGAGCGGAGGCTGGCTGGGATATAGCACTGGGCGAGGCCCGGGGAGAGGGGCAGGCCGCGGGATTAAAGGGAGCGTGGCAGGCGGGAGTAGACGAGCCGTGCGATTTCGCAATTCATCCGTGGAATTCCATAAAATATATTAAACGCACACGGGCATGAAATACCGGACGAGAGAAACCGGCGAGCTTCCTTGGCGCGATGAAAACGGTCGCAAAGCGATGCATTAAATATTTCAGCGCGCAAATAGCTCCGTGCGCAGAGCTGCCACGCCAGTGTGTACGTATATATAGACGTAAACCTTGGCGTATACTTATAGGCGGAGCACACACAATTTCGTATATAGGAAAAGCAAGCCACGTTTTCGGTATGCTGCCCGTTCTGCCTGCCGGTCTGTGCGCGTGTGTATATATACATATACTCGCTACTTCGCTTTTCTACCGCTATATGTGTGTATCAACGTTTATCCATTCCTGCGTAGCGGGCCCACGACTAAAAACTTTAGCGTCGCGTGGGGCGTGCTTCCGCGATCTCGCGCTTTATAAATTCGCAGCGGTTTAATTTGTGAAAGAGAGATGATTCCGGAAAAGCTTAACCCATTTTCGTGAGCGTAAATTCCGGCGACGAGTGGCTGAGGCTCTTTCTGCCTCGCAGTTAAGCACGCGACGGTCTTTTAAATTTCAGCGGGAATCTCGCACCCCTGTGTGTACTTGTCTCTCTCTCTCTCTCACTCTTTTTTCCGTGCTGTTTTTGCTATCACATTTCTGTAATTATAAAGGATTTCACACGGAAACATTTTGCCCGACTACATTAAAGCAGAGAGGAATAATACCGCTAGTTACATTTAATTTAATTTTGAAAATTTTTAAAACATACATTAAAGCGAATTACGTTCGTAGGAATAAATTCAATAACGAATCCCGGCGCATTACAAATATAAAGTAAAAATTGTATACACCAAATGTTTATCAACGAATCACTCAGATGCCAGTCTCATATTTATTCTCGCAGCTTTCGCAAGACAATCCGCAAAGCAGCCTCCTCTAACGAAAACTCCCCCCCCCCCCCCCCCCCCCCCCCCCCCCCCCCCCCCCCCACCCCACCCCCCCCCGACCCCAACCACCAAACAACACCAAGCCTGAATCAACAAGTTAAGCTATCTTTGCGGCGCAGTGCTCGCTGCCGGCGATATACACGTATACAGCACGGCCAGGAGATTAATGCGCTAAAATTGATAATTCCCCGCCGGCGCACAGCCGCGCTTTGTGCGCCGAGGAGAAAAAAAGAGAGTGCGTTTCCACGGATTATGATAATGCCGGTCGGCTTTGAATTCTGCAAAATTTCCGCGGAGAGTAAGGCGCGCGGCAGCGCGCGCATAAATATGGAAGAACCTGATTGAAGCCGCGCGGCGCGCGCCAGCCGCGGCTGGATTCCGCGGCTGCGGAGGCGGTTTAAGTTGCCGCGAAAGTGAAGAGAGCTAAGAGCGCGAGGCGCCGAGCGAGATAGAGAAAGAGAGCAAATGAATTATGCGAGGGAGAAGAAAGCGCGCGCGGCTAGGCAAAGATCGCGTAGGCTGGGACGAGAGAGCGAGAGAAAGGCTGAAGAAACGAAAGCTCGAGAAACGAGGGAAGAGAGCTTGGTATAAGAAGCGATCGGAGTCGAGCTGGATTGGAATGGAAGCAGGTGTAGCGAGATTGCTGCAGCGCAGGGTGGACTTATACTATCTTTCTGTGGACGTTTTCTTAGTCTTTTTGCAGCGCGGGTCTTGGTGGGAAATTTGCTTAACGATCGATACTTTGTACACCATTAAGCTGTCTCTTCGTGTGATTATGAAATTGCCTGCCGAATGAATTAATTTTGGCGTTGACGTAATTATGGAAATGCCGAGAATCACTTTTCATCGTACTTACAAATTATCGTTGTATTTTATGGTTAAAAGCTAACTGAAAACCGCGCGCTGGATATTAATCACAATGCTTCAGCTTTTCCTCGGGGAGATACTCGTAATTATGGTATACCGACACAGCGCATTCGCACTGCTGTTAGCAACAATCACGCGCCATTTGTTTTACTTAATTAAAAAAAAATCAAGGGTTTTAGACTCATAAATTTCAAACTTTTGCCTTTTAGAGTAATGAAGTAAAACAAAACTTTGGAATGAAAAATCGGACGGGCTGCGATTCATTGCTGTTGGATAATGCTTTGGTTGATATAAAAGATGGATTACTTAGAGTTATTTATCCGTTTTTATATATAAATGTTTTTACTTCTTACGTAAAAATAAGTACTTATTTTTCTCACGTAAATATTATCTGTCTGTCATAAACAGAAAAAGTACATAGTAAGAAAAGTTTTAAAATCAGTAAATGCATTTTTGAAGGAAGCAGATATATTTACCTTACTTTAGCTGTCTTATTTGTGTCGTTTCAGTTCATGAATGATCATTTCTATTTTAAGAAAAGATACAAAAGCAAAATAATTTATTTTTATTATGAGAATATTTACAACAGAAACCTCCAACATTTTGATTGACTGATTAAAGCTATTTTTAAAAATAAGCTCAATAATGTCAATA
This sequence comes from Eupelmus azureus, assembly GCA_030522685.1. Classification (NCBI taxonomy): domain Eukaryota; kingdom Metazoa; phylum Arthropoda; class Insecta; order Hymenoptera; family Eupelmidae; genus Eupelmus; species Eupelmus azureus. Next base: position 7,867 of record JAPYZA010016338.1, read on the forward strand.
AAATAATATTTCATATTTAATGTTAGATAATGATCAAGAGTGGATAACAGTCACGAGGTCGGCAATAATTTACTAGGATCATAAAGTAAAAAATGTGCAAGGTAAGCACCGTTTTTTATAACCGACTAAAATTTTTCTCTCCAGAATATAAATTTGAATTAGTGATATTAAATCAAAAGTTGAGCACTTTTATTTTCCTTATTTCTACATTAATCATACAAAATGTATGATAGAAATCTACATCGAATATTCTTCAGTGTAAACAGTTGTAAACTATAAGAATACGGATATTTTGTGCAAGATTTTAAAATCCACCAAACCTAAATGAGATTTTTGCGAAAAAAGAATATTAAAAGCTATCGCACAATAAATACGCTTTAAACATTAATTATAACAGTTCAAAAGAATCATTTTTCATCAACATAGACAAGAAAAAAATTTATCAACTGCATTCCCACCGAACTGAAACTTTTAAATTTAAATTCAGAGAAGACGCATTCCCACTTCCTCAGAACTATTTCATCCTGTCCACATTTATTATCGCGTTCCCCAGCCGAACGCGGACTAAAATACTCTCTTGCAACAAAAGTTTCTCTTTCCTTAATTTTGTTTAAAGCTCGACTATCTCCAGGTCTTAAAAGAATCGAGCGAAAAAGCCGATTTTTGCTGTTGCTCTCAGCAAGCAGCAACAGGTGTAGGGCCGTGTAATTTTTTAAGAGAAGTTATTAAGACCAGCTCACCTTAGGACTCTGTACCTGACCGCGTATATATACATCTCCCTTGTCATCGTTTTCCACACGGCGCGGCTAGTATTGATTTACTTTGCGTGCGCGCCGTGGACGCGTGGCGAGGCATAACCAAGCCAGATTATGTAGCGCTCCTCCCAAAGTGAGAGAAAGAGATTTTTCTTCATCTAGTAAGAAAATGAAGGATCCGAGCGATCGAGAGGCAAGAAAAGAAAGCGCATTTGCGTTTTATTGTTTACATCGCTGCGCATCCCGACATTAATCGGAGCTTCGCGTGATCCCGAGAATATATTTTTCCCCCGACGCTGCGGCGCTAAGCTCCCTCCACCATCAAAGGGGGAAGGATGGGAGGGGGCGTAAAGACGCTGACGACGCGGCGACTAAGACGAATGCTTAGCGGATAATCTATTAATGGCGGAAGTCGGCCAGGTGTGCAGAGAGTGAGAGAGCCGGGGATTGCCAGTGCTTGGCCGGCCGCCAGCGGCTGCTAAGTGGTCCCCACCAGCGCGTTAGTTTCCCGGGGCTGAAGCTCCCGGTAGGGGCCCGCGCGCTGAGGGAGATAGATGCACGGCGGAGCTTTTCGTTGCGCTCGCAAGCTTTGTACGCCCTGGAGGCTGCAGTCACTTGACGCGTTTGAATGAAGAGTATCTCTTCCGGTCTACGCGTATGCGTATCTACCTGACTTTAACTTACTTGCACGTTTTTCAAATTACGGCTAACCGTGTATCCATTTCATGTGGTTACAGACATTGTTTCTTTTTTTCTTCTTTAATTTTCTTTATCTTGAAATATCGGAAGTACATTTTAATTAATCATTATGTAAATTTTGATTAATAGACCTACAAAGTACAATATGTAGAGAAAATATCTCATATAAGTACCCGCAACCACGTGTATAAGTTTTACCCGTAAATTTTACCCGATAGTGAGCGGATAGATATACGGGTACTTGAAGCTATGCTTTAAATGGTGGCTCTTAGTTTTGAAGATGGAAAAAAAACGACAAAACCAAGCTTAAAGCCGCGTTGAAGTGCTGAGTCCTTGTGCGACTCGAGATAAGACGTTCTTCTTCATCAACAAGTCGACCCGCGGTCTGTTAGCGGTCTTCAAGCGCGCGCTTTCGCAAAGTCAAGATGATCCTTTGTAATATTAGGACCTCTTCAGTGATGTTAATTATATTCTTTGGCCGGATTAATCATGCTGCCACAAAGGACTTGCGGCTCTCGCAGCTTACTTTAATATATTTTTTTGTTTATGAAATGATGGATCAGGATAATACGTTAGGCCGGCATTTATTTTGACATTCCAATCGTAAACGAACGCGAGACCGAAATGCAAATATCGATCGTTCAACTAGATACACCGAAAGAAAGAGAGAGGGGGGAGAGGGAGAGAGAGAGAGAGAGAGAGAGAGAGAGAGAGAGAGAGAGAGAGAGAGAGAGAGAGAGAGAGAGAGAGAGAGAGAGACGGGAGGAGGTGGGAGTGAGAAAGAGAGAGATTGTGTGTAGCATTTAGTCTAGCCGAATAACAGCGCGAGAAATCGATTGTAAAAAGCTACGTGCCAAATCGTGATTTTCCTCTGCTCACTCTCTGTATTTTCAAAATATTTGCGTTCGTTTCGTGGGCGGATTATTTACAGCAGCATCGAAACATAATATGTACCTTCAAAATATTCCTAATAATAGGCGTGTCGTTCATTTATTTATATTAGTATTCTCACAAGATATTGAAAATAAAACCAATACATGAGTTTTTTGTGTCTAAAAATGACATCGTTTCATAGTTTTAAAAGTAAAAACTCACATATACAGAAAAATTAAGTAGAACATATTAAATAAAATTAATCTTAAAATGATAATTATATACATATTCTATTATATCACTTGGTGATTAGAATTCATTCTTCAATTTTTTTGTAAAAGTAAAATTGTTTCTAATTTTTTGTGTGATTAAAATTTAAATTGAATCTCTTCTAACGTTTTGAGATTTTATTACTAAGTCTTTGCTTTTCTCAAAAGAATATATCAGAGTATATGAAGAATTCTTACCACAATATACATTATTAATATGTTCACTACTGTTTCATTTTACACTGGGACAAGTTTTACAATTTTACAAAACATAATTAATGTTGAAAATAAAAAAGAATTATATACTGTTTTAAAAACTAAGAATACAGCCACCATATTAATACAAGGATCATCTTCATTCGCACCGTTTATCTTACACAGCCGCAAGCAGCGTCAGCCAAAGCTCAATCACGGTCCCACGTATACTGCAGCCTCGCAACGTCCGAGCATGCGCCTACGTCCAATCTTAATTTCTGCAGCGAGTGTACCTGTCTTGTAGCGCATCAAGCACAGCACTGGGCGCGGTAAGTCTGGGCTTATCGAGCTTTTGCACACGTATAGAGAGAGAGAGTGAGAGAGTGAGAAAGCGTATAGGGTAGCGCTAATCACGCCCGTCAGGGTCGAGCGAACCTCGTCAGGAATCAAGTGTGTTCGAGCTTGCGCACGCACGCTGCGGCAAAACACGAGAGGTGCGGGTAAGCGCAAAAGGGTAGCTGAGCGAGCTGTGGGGGCGTAGACAGGCTCTGGCAACTAGGGCTTACCTTTTGAGCGAGCGCCCGCGACAAATTTAATCCGCGCGAAAACTTGCTCGAGCGTGCTGCTGCTGCCGCCGCCGCTGCTACTGCTATGACGCAAAAGCTACACGATAGGCAAGTCTATGGCACACGGGCCCAACGCTGGCATGGAGCGACCATCGACTCTCTCTCTCTCACACACACACACACACACACACTCTGTTATGACGCGTTTCACGCTCCGCTGACTTGCCCGCGATGATTACGCGGCGTTCTCTCTCTCTCTCTCCCTCTTTGGCAGAATTACTGTGCAGTGCAGCAGCAAGCCTGTGTAGAGCTGGAGAGAGAAAGAGAGCGAGAGATGGAGAGAGAGAGAGGCTGAGGTAGTTAGAGGAAGGTAAGCGTGCACACCGAAAGGACGTGACGCCCTACCCTGCAGCGTCTCATTCCCTCTTCTTGTTCTACCGGAACACGCTCGCGCTTGTTTTTCTAGGATCATCGCGGCTTACACGCGGCCTTTTGACCCTAAGCGACCCTGATTTCCTCGCCTCTAAGCGCTCAAAAGTGTTTGACTTTCAGACCTTTCAAAAGACTTTTTTCCGGAAATGTT
>JAPYZA010016355.1:0-15482 GCA_030522685.1 Eupelmus azureus
ACACACACAACTCGTTCGCGAGAGAGAGATCGGCCGCGCGCGCGCGGAGACTTGAATGCCTGTGTGTGGTCCTCCGCCGCCGCCGCCGCCACGGCCGTTGTTGTTGCCGGCGGTCCGCTCCGAGCGGGGCCCTTATTTCCTTGCGTTTTTCGCGAGTGATTAAAGCCCGGAGGAAATGTCGTTACCTGAGACCTGCCAGCGGAAGCAGCAGTAAGTAGTGTCCCGGAGATAGTCGCTGGAGATCCTGGCCCGGAGGAGGTTAGGAATCGGCAGTGCTTGTTTGTTGTTTGTTTTTTTTTTAAACGAGCGCGCGCACACACGTGGATAGCGCCGAGAGTTTTGTTGTAACAGACGAGCAGCGCCAAGATGGACTCGCCGCCGAGAGGATAGAGCTCCAGAGGACGACAGCTGAAGAAATCGGTGCGCGGCGCGGTGTCTTTATTTTCTGCCAACGGAAGATACAAGACACGCGCGGGCATTCATGTTCCTCGGCAACTGCAGTATGGAAGACTTGAGTGTGAGTATGTTCAACCGATTTTTTCTCTATTTATTTTCGCCGGGCAGCGTCGCCCGACGGAGCCGCTCGATTCATTAAAGGCCTGATCGACTTTTTCCAAACTAGAATCGAGCTCTCTCTCGGGCGGTGCTTCCCCCGGCTCTCCAATCGAGAACCATTTATCACGCGATTCAATAGAATTCATTACCAAACAAAGTTGCGCGCCCCCCACCCCCTGCTGTATATATGTATTCCGGCGCGGTTTGCTCGCGCGCGCGCTGTGTACACAAAAAAGCGGCCGCGCCGTAATTTATCAATACTCCTCTGGCTCGCATTGATTGCACCGGTTCTACTCGCTTTCGCGTTTTAAAATCCGCCGATAACGGCCCGGCTGCTGCTGCTGTATATACATACGTTTAATTGAATGGCCATAGCGCGCGCGCGCGGCGAGCGATCCTCTGTATATATATGAAGAAACGCGGCGCGCAAAGCCGGCGTTTCGCCCGCTAACAATGAGTTGGTAACTTATTAATGGGCCCATTCTCCGTCTTGCCGCGCGGCTAGAACAGGCCATTTTGCAAATAGGACCCGGCGCGTATGCATTTTTCCCCATTAAAGGAGCGCCCGGGCTCAAAAGATTGAGTTGTGTTAGCGATTAGGCTCCCGGTAAACAATAGAGAGGAAAGTCCGAGCCGCGGCTGCGCGCTATCGGCCGTGTAAAATCTCGGCGTGACGAAAGTCGAGCTGCTGCTGCTGCGCATTCGAGCCGGACAATGCTCGCTCTTGGCCTCCCTCCCTCCCTGCCCTCTTCTCGGCCAGCCGGCGAGATTGCATATTGTTGTTGTTTTATATTTATACCGGCTCGGTGTATAAATCTTCGTTTAACTCGCATTCACACCGGCGGGGCTCGCTTATTTGCAAGAAATGGCGCGATCGGTATACAATAGATGATACCGCGCTCTGCTTTTTCGGTCCCTCAGCTCGCGCGCTGTGTACAGTATAATGTCTCTCGCGATGGACTCGCGCGCGCGAGCTCGCATTCAAATGCGTCGCTCCCCCCATTCAAATCAAAGCAGGCCTCGCGATAAACGCATACACACGCGGCCGATCTTTTATTTTTTTTTAGAGGCGCGGTCGTAGCTTTTAATGCTTTTGCCGGTTTTTCTGTCTCTCGGATATGCCGATACGCTCGCGCCGGGCAAAATAAAAGCCGAGCGCGCAATAAATGCTTTACGATCGCGAGGGTCACAAAAAGCTGACCACCGTGCGTAAAAGTTATCTATCGCTTTGTGTGCGCGTTCTTTTATTTTTACGTCCCGAAGTGTGTTTACCTTTACTCTAGCCAGCAGCTTTTTTTCTCTCTCTCTCTCTACGTGCGCTAGCGAGTCGAGTGTAATGGACTTGTGAAAAACGCTTCCAACAATCGGAGGATATGGAGTTGCGCGGGCACAGTTCATAAAGCCATAAAAATTCTCCCCGAAGGCTTTCTCATGTGCTAATTACACGATCATTTTTACGATATGGACGCGCCGCTGCAGAGTGCCCATTGGGAGATTATCGTTTCCATAAATTCCGCCGTCACCGCGAGCCCCTTTAAAATTCAAAAAATTCCATCTCCAATAGGAATTCAAGGCGCACTCGGGCAGTCGCAGAGGGGGAGGGAAAAATATTCGCCCGCTCAATGAAGTTAACGATCGCAGAATGTCATGTGTCATGTTCGTATACTTTCACTCGGGGCACTCGGAGCCCCGGCGAATTCGGCGCAACCGTGTACCGAAGTCATTCCGTCATGTAACAAATGTTACACTTCAATCTCGGCCCGCTAAATTTCCTCTCTCGTCGAGGCCAGCGAACGCTCGGATAAAAAAACGAGAAACACAACTACAAAACGCTTGGATCGGAGCGCGCAAAAAAAATTATCCAATCACTCGTGACGCAAGTATATATATACGTTCTCAATTAAAGGCCGAAAATTTTCACGAGCCTCTCGCAATTCATCGAGCGCCGGTGTAAGTATGTATACGTGTATCTTGGCAGCTCTCGAGACAAAACCCTTTCTCGTGCGGCCGGCCGCCGGTTAATGGACGCGAGCGAGACGGAGAAACATCGAGCAATGCCCGGTAACACAAATCAAACGCAGGGATCGTCGCGATTTTTTGCTGACTCAAGCTCGCTGCCCGCTACGCACAGCTATGCGTGCGGAGAGCGACTGTTACAACAATGTATTGTGCTTGGCTTATTCTTATAGGCTCAATTAATGTCCGCGGAGAGTGGCCTTTTCTCGGGCCTTCTTATATCGAGCAAGAGCGCGGGAAATGCGAAAATGACTTGTCCAATTTTGCCTGAATGCCAGCGTTTTCTGTTTAATTCCGATATATTCGCGGGCGCACAGGTAATTGATGTAATTTCGAATCCTTATATACGCCGGAGAGGAGAGCGGAAGGGGGCTTATAATGCGACGAGCGTGCACCGATGGAATTCGGGGCGAGCGGCCTTTTTTGTATGGTTTCCCCCGAGATTTTAATAATGCTCCGCTGATCATTGAAAAAAACAGCGGCCTCGCTGCATTATACCCTCGTCCGGTCCTGATTATTCTGCATCAGCTATTTCACAGACGATGAAATAATTGCCGTTAATCCAAGTAGGTGGCAGCGTTACTAACCAGCCTAGAATTTGGAGCAGAGTGAAACATTAGCTAAACAGCAAGGGCGAGAAAATAATAATAATAAGCTAACAGTTTGGCAAACAAAATTAACAATATTTGCCTTGTAAAGCCCCTCGGTTACATCGCGTCTAAAAATACCCCCGAGAGCGGGGGAGAAACTACAAACATTCCGCGCCAGAACTAACAGCATTATACGCGTTACAACACACACCGTTCCCTCAAACTTCAACAAACTAATTTAAGCCCACGGCGCGCGGCTAACTGTCTCTCTCTCCCTCGGCCTGGCAAGATTTTCACACGAAACTGTCAAAGTCACGCGAAACTTTGGAGCGAGCGGCGACTGTTCGCGCTCGTAAACGAGCCACGCGCTCGCCTCGGCACGTTTTGACAGATGTACAAAGAGAGGGAGAGCTCACGGGAAGAAGACAGAAAACAGAAGAGAGAGAACCAACAGACAGAGAGAGCGTAATGACTTAATAGACGCGCGCTCGCGCGTTGAGCAACATGAAAAATCCATTGCCATTAACCTTGGAGCAAGAGGCAGAGCGGAAGTGCGTGCGCCGGGCTGGATTCTTAAGCCTATAATTCGGCGCTGCTTTCGCCCGCGAAGCGACATTTTTAATGCGCTTTTAATGCCGGCTGCCGTCCGATTGCGCGCGCGGAATTCGAAAGCCGCTCTTTATTTTCGCCAGGATCGCTTAACGACCGCCGTGATTTTAGGCGCGTTGCGTTAATCGCGCGCTCGCACGTGGATACCTTCGAGGACGGACCGCCAGCGAACCTCTTTTTTTTGCGATCGGGCCAACCTGCGGAAAAACGGACTCGGTGATTACCGCCGAGTCCAGGGAGAGAGAGAGGATGCAAAGGAGGAAAGTCAAGCGGCGAGGTAATTAAAGCCGCTCGTAACGAAAAAATATTCAATCCGCGGAGATATTTATTCCGGCGAGGATGTAGGCCTGCTGCACGAGGAGGGAGAGAGAATTATCGATGCCGTTAATGCGGTTGTTAAGACAAAAACGAGCGCGCGCGCGCCGGGTGAATCTGATTAATTGTAAATAATTAATCGTGCCTTGTTGGAGAATGGTAATCGCTGAGTTTTATTGCTTATGCAACGTGTTTCTGGCCGGGCAATAAAGTCATTTTACGGGCTATCCGAAAATGTTTCGCCGCTGCGCACGCCTTTTTCTCTGCCTTCGACTTGTGCAACTTTAATTAATGGGGCCTATTTTACTGCCGCGTTAATTTTATGTACTAAAATTCGGAAATTTATGTTCGACATAGCGCGCATTTGTACGAAATTCGAGAGAATTCCCGGCGCTGGATTAGAGAAGAAAAGGTCAATGCTTTTCGTATGTGCCAAAGTACAGGAGGAAGTTTACACTGGAGTAAAAAAGAAAAATCTGCTTCCATCTAATAAGCTTCGCCATTGAGTCCCTTTAAACGGCCCTAGCCTTACGTAAGAATGAAGCGAGAGAGGAGCGAGAAAAAAAGAAAAGTTTGTGCCACTGTGTACCCTCATCACTGCCCGTACCAGTATAAATTGGCATTTTCCTCGGCGCTCTCTGTATACCTGAAGGAGGGCTCCTCGAAAAAATCATGTCAATTCCCACACTCACTCCCCCGGGGCTGGCGTAATCCCCGACAAAAGTTTTAGCGAAAAGCCATATAACGCGAGGAAAAAGATGACATCGAGACTTCCCGGAATATACGAGAAGACTTTCACCTCTCCGTGCGTATATATACCCATCGTAACACATACACAGGCTTCGTTTAGGCCTCCTCCTATATACGCGCACACAGGGAAACATCCTTTATATCTAGTTAGGCCGATCTTATACATGTCGTCCTCTTCTTCTCGGACGCGCGCACGCTCGCAAGTGTGTATAGGTACGCGCAATATATAAATCTCGGGGAAAACGCCAGCACGCCGCGGCATGTGCTAGCTCTACGTGACGGCGCGTTCGCTGTGGCTCACTCTGTGTGTGTGTGTGTGTGTGTGTATTATATAGAGTGCATACGGGCCATTCCGTTCTGGAGCTGGCCGCAGGTCAAAAAATTTAAATGCGACTTGTTGAGGTCTTAACTAGTTCTGCGGAAATCGGTATGGTATATCCGAGGACGTTTTTTTCTCGTTCTGGCTCTGCACTGCTTTTTTGACTGTATTGTACTACCAGTGAATGTAATATATTTTATTGGTAGATTCAAAATTTACCCAAGGAATATACTTCTCCGATTGTGTAACGTCTAGCAATCAATCATCCGCAGTCAGCCACATAACAGAAGCGAGAAAAATTCAAATATGTATATATCAAAGTAAAAGCAACGCAAGCGCAGAAAAGAGAAAAAAAGGGTAAAACGTCCGATAATCGTTACAGCAATCTCCGACCGATTGCGATTAACTCCTAACCACTTCCTAATAATCCTAACCCGCTTAGCATCGTCCCATTACAGGCTGCACTTTTATCCGTCTCTGCGCGCGGAATAGCCCGTGTATGCATGCGCGCACGCCGGGGCGCTCGAGCTCGCAACAACACAACAACACAGAAGGGCAATTTCCTCGGCTCTCTCTCGCGCACAATATAACCTACGCGCCTCGAGGCCTACTCTCTCGAGGTCCAGAGAGAAAAAGAGAGAGAGAGAGAGCGAGCGATTTATTGGCTGGCGGTAGGCTGAACGCACATGCACACACGCGAAAAAAAGCAAGCGAGGCGCCGCGTGGGAGAAGCGGCGGCGGCGGCGGCGGCGGCAGCAGCTCGTCGTTTAATTAGATCTCGGGAAAAGGGGCCGAGCGCGCAGGCGGCGGCATCTGTCGGCGCATCTAACTCGCGGGAGGGCCTATATCGAGGAGGCCCTTTCTCTCTCTTATATACGCGAAACAGCCCAGAGTCTCATACATTATGTATATAGACCTGATGCGCGCACGGAGGATGCGAGTCGTCTCTCTCTCCTCTCTCTTTCTCAGCTCCTTGAGGCTCGGGCGCGCAGACTGGGCAAATTAAAGTGCGTCTGCCTGCTGCTGCTGCTGCTGCTGTTAGGCTAGAATCTTTTTTTTTTCGCCAAAGCTATTATAACGCTTTTCCGCGTGTACGTGATGCGTTAGAGCCGCGCGGCAGGCCAGGAATTTCGAGCGTCCGGGTTTAACAGTACGCCGAGAGTCGTATACGCGGCTTACGGGAATTTCATAATTCGTGCTCTCTTCCCTCTCCGCAGTCGCGAAATTGCATACGGAGGCTTTATATTTCTTTGAAATTTATTGGCGGACCGCTGCCGGGGAAGATTAGGAGCTACGTTTATTTACGCGCGGCCGAGCTCGAACGTGATTTTCTGAATATAAGCGCACGGGTGTAGCTTTTTTTTCTCTCTCTCCCTGAGCTTATAGTGCAGGAGCCTATCGGAAAGTGCATTGCTCCCTTGTTTGAACATTACTGTTATTGGGAAACGAATGTGAGATTTGGAGATTGGCCGCTGGGATAAGATACGCCGGCGTCGATATAGCCTTGTCTTCGGATACGTTGAAATTTATTGACTCGTTTCCAGTGAGAATTCAGGCATGAGGCTCTTTTCTGGATAGCTAATTTCAAAGTCTACGGCAGTGCTCTGAGAGTAGCGTTAGTCTGTGCGGCGGTTGGGGTTATCGGGATTTTTGGGCTCGTTTTTCAATTTTAATTGGCTTTTTCAATGCGCTTGTTGTTATATTTTTACTATAAATTGGCAAAAAAGACGTATGATTATAGCTCATCTAAAATCGTTACAATAGTGTGAAAAAAAAAGTTTTATCAGGAAATTCTTATTTCAAGCTCAATTAATGTAGCGCCAACGCGCCTAGACTCCATCCAACAGACTTTCCATTTATCATCGTCGACGTATTTAAACTAGACTGATAGCATTCAGTTTAGATAAGTTGGAAAGTCACTCCATTAAGGAAGGCGCGCGCGAGCTCGGCGGCTCTTGACTAGTCATGCTATATCTTCCTCAAGTGGGATTTTCACTCAAGACGCGCGCGCGCACGCACAATTTAGAAAGTGTGTGGATACACACACACGTGTGTATTCACTGCACTTCGCCGATATTTCCCACACTTAACGGCTTTTGCTTTCTTCGCAGAGTGGATGTATCGTCGCGCGGCCCAAGGCTTGTCAGTCATCGGCCTTATGATCGCCTGAAAAACGCATTATATTTTCTTTCAACGATTTTTGTGCCGAGTATATTTTCCTAGCCTGGATTATCGCTCAATAGAAGTGGGTTATCGCGCCGTTCACGGCTGTTTCTTGTTTATCTTGAAAGTTTATGCTAAATTGTTTCCCAACGCCGGCCTGCAAAGCTGCTTTTCTTTGTCAACGGATCCCCGTAAAGTCTGAATGTCTCAATAGAGCGGGACAGGCACGCACTGGAAACAAAAAACCACTTCCTCGCCATTTTAAAAGCCCACTCCCAATTTCTCAGACCGACTTCCTATCTCTCTCCCTCGCCGCACGCAGACACATCCATCCACTTTTTTTCCTCTCTCCATATATCAGCCCACACCATAAGTATATACACATACACAAGCAGCCACGCATAAATCCAACCTCATAATTACGACGTTAAGGCCCAGGCCAGAACCGCCGCTCGATTGTGTCACGCTTCGGGCCCGATCAAAGCTCTCGCGTTAATTGACCGATATCGGAATTACGTGTAACTTTAGCGGGTATGAAATTGAGACGTGCTCTGGGCTAACGTCCTCGAAGAAAGGTATATATACACACACAGACACGTAAGCGCAGCTCGCGCGACCAACGACCCGCGCGATGACGATGCAGGACTCGCTCGAGATTACACGTATATACTGGAGCGAGGCGGAGAATTATTACGTACAATAAAAAGTGTCTCACCTTATGCGGGCGTTACGAGAGGCCCGGCTGTGTTACTTAACTCGAGCGGCGACTTTGCGCCGAGGCGACGAGATAGCGAGCTCTCCCCGAAGAAATTGAAAAATTTTTTCCTACCCGCGGCTTTGTGTACACTGTTGTAACGCTCGTTTTTCTCGCTTACGAGGAATGTCGGTGTTCTAATGTTTTCCGAGCGAGTTTTTTCTTTTTTGCGAGGGTTAGGTAAAACTTACGGCGTTGCGGGGCTGGGTAAAAAGTATTAACGTCTGACATATTTTTGTGACGATCGCGCATTGTTTCTTTTATGAATTCTTGCGTTTCCTCGGCCAAGAAACAACAAGCGCTAATACGATCTTTTTTTAAGAGCTTCTCGTGAACGCGCAATAAAAAGAAAGAAAGAAAGAGAACCCCTTTTTAAGTTCATTACTCTCCGAGTATACGTCCTAATCATATGGTACAAGGAAGCCTAGTCACTTTTTCTAGACATTTTTTCCGCCACATGTTGAACTGTATCGTATTTCACTATTCATTTCTCGCTGCCGCTGCCGCTTGGCGCGCTCTGTAAGACGAGGAATTCCCCGTATACACATGCGGAGAGAGAGCGCTCATAGCCCCGGGGGCAGGGCTGCACATTTTCACGCTTCAAAACGCCCCGGCATATCAAGTTTTTGAGAAACTCGAAATGAGGAAATATTAAAATGTGCCCCCGTATGAAAGGAAGGAGGAGAAGCACTTATAATGCGCCACAAATGTCTTGCTACCGATATCTCGGAAAAAAATCTACTCAATGGCTCTATTACCGGAGGTAACTTTATTCTTTTTTCCCCTCAACGCTGACAGCGCGACTAGGTCTTTTTTTGAATAGAGCGCGTATACCACTAAAAAATTTCCACTTCTCACTTTTCCGCTATCTTTGAAAAATCTACCGACTATAAATTAATGCGCGTATACGCGGCGCTGCTGCAACCTGATACCGTGTACACATTAGAGTTTATGCATGCGCATAGCTCAGGGCAATTAATTTCCTTATAATAATTCTCCCCGGGTAAACAAATAAATATCTGACCCACTTTGTTCCCGACTCTAAAACGCTCAGCTGTAATTTCAATTTTTCACAATAATTCCCTTTATTTTATTTACAAAACCCCATGCCGCTTGGCCGTTGGAATTAAATATAACCTACGACGCGATCCCAGTAATATCCTAATTATAATAAAATAACTCGGCTATAAAACATTAGCGAACTCGCCATTAATTCCCGTCGCATCAATTAACGCTCGCGCAGACTCTGCCCAATAAACAAAAGCTCCATAACCCTAACTCACAATAGGAGATACGCACGCGGCATTCCAGGCGCGCGCGGGGCAGCAAAAAGAAAAATCACCTCTCGCACTCGCGCGCACGAGTATCTAGCCTTACACCCGATTAACAGCCTCTCGCTCGAGAAAAATTGGTCGATAGTCTCAACAGAGCGAAAGAAAAAACAAACAAATAAACGAGCCGCACTCGGCGCGACACGTAACGGGCTCGATTCAGGCGCTTTAAATTAAAGCCATTTTTCCTCATCCCTCGGCTCGCGCGCGACGGTTTTACCACTTTCCGAGTTATTACGTTGGACGCGGCATCAAGTTTCTCACTATACTCGCTCTCTCCTTCTCTCTCGCTCGCGCGAGCCAGCTCAGGAGCGACACGATCTCCTCTCGTTCCTTTTCGTGCATCGTGAGAGCCAGCTCGTACGCCCTTCTCTCTCTCTCTCTCTCTCGCTCGTACTCGTGTAAGCGATTAGCGTGTCCGACTTCCTCGTGGCCTCTCGCTCTTTCTCTCTCGGCTATCTCTTGCACTGCCGCCGCCGCTGCAGGCCCCCCAGCCGACCATACTCGTATAGTTTTACTGCACGCGTATTACGCCGCCAGCAGCAGCAGCAGCGGCAGCCGGCTAAGGTGTACGGACGGACTACGCCGTACACTGCCGGCTACAAGTTTACGAACGCGCGGCTTTGTTGGTGCTTTGAGGTTTGCTGAATTTTGAGGGGATTGAAACTGGAATGGTCGGGCTGGACGGCCGAGCGGCTCTCCGCTTCTGTCTTTCTTTAATTATCGCGTACGCAGCCTGCTGGTATAGTTACAGCTGGCAGGCTCTAATTGCTTCAACTGCTGAGGCTAAGTATCGGATAATTAGACTATTTATCAAAACGCGGATCCTTTATTTTTACAAGCCCCGAGAGTCTGTTTTACAATATACCTGCTCGAGCCGCGCTCGACTTTTCTGATAAAAATTACAGTTTCAATTTCCTCCTCCCTGATGAAGCACCTCCGGCAAACATTTCCGCCCGGCCAAGCCGGCAAGGGCCGTTCGTCCCCTCTCGGCCCCAATTAGCAGTATCTCGCGCCTAACCGCGGAGCAGCTCCCGCGCGCGCGCTCGAGCACAATAGCCCCCCCCGGAACAACGGTACGTCCGTCCGCCGCGATATAAATTCGGGTGTCAGGCGCTCTCCCCGGCTTTAAACTTCTCCTGCACACTGTACAGAGCAAGAGAGCGAGTATATACATACATAGAGAACTAGTGGCTCTGCGGGTTTCGCGCGCGGCGGTCAACACTTGCGGCGTGGCCCTTTTTTCCTTGTTCGCTTTGTGCGCGCGTGTATGTATGTACGTGCAACACGGAACTTTTAAGCGGAAAGTCGCGCGCGCGCGCCGGCTGTAGGTAGTAGTGTAGTAACTCGAAGCTTAGGCACGAGCGCCAGCCAGCAGGTACGAGAGAGGAGGAATTTATTAATGTGGCTACCGAGAGCTCGTACAATGGCTGTGTACCGACACACGTGACTCGTGTATGCTATTACATACGGACGCTGCTGCGGTAAAAATATTTCGATATTAATGGCCGATGCCTTTAATGGCTCCTCTCTCTCTTTTTGGGATAAGGGGAGAGAAGGAGGCGTTAGACCGGCGAGGCTGGGCGTGTAACGCGATTTTTGAGACATATGCCGCGGGGAGGAGGTTTTCCCGCTCTCCCCCTTTAAATTTACGAAATTTATGGACTTTTCCCGATGCTGCGCGCTTCTGCTCGGTGGCACAGTTGCGCCGAACTATAAAATTGGATTTTTTTTTCCTACAGATGTAGTAAGTTTGATTTACGGCGCTTGCGTGCGGTTAATACAGCAGAAATGACAGATGTAATGTTAAATTTGTGGAAAATAGTTTGTAGTCCGTTTCGAGAAGTCAGTGTAAACTTTAAGGCTAAGCTTTTTAAAGAGCTTAAAGTAGATTCGAAATTGCCGAGATTCGTCCTGTATCGTTAGCCTTACATGAATCCAAGTGCGCGCAACATGCAATTTATATACAATATAAAAGCATAAATGATAATTATCTTTATACTCTGACCGTTCTATTTAGCATATAAACTACTTCGCCGAGGAACTCACTTAAATCGGCCGTTTCCTCGTAGGCGTATCATTAGCGCAATTACGCGTCGCTGTAATTTTGTCGTGCGCGCGCGCGATGCCTTCTTCTTCTCCTGCTTCGCCTTCGCCTCCGTCAAAACCGTTTGACAATTGAGGGAAAAGAAATACGCTCGCATCGCGCGTGCACACACACACACACACCCTCCTCCGGCCCGTAAAGCATGAATTTTTATAGCTTCGCTCGCTCGCCTCTGCCGACGTGTTCACGCGAGGCCGCCGGCTCTCCCCATTGTTTATCGTCTTAACGAGCTTATTAATTTACTCGTCTCGTTCGTAATGCTAAATTTTGTATTTCATTAAATCAAAAAGCATCCTGATCACGTATACAGCAACGAAAAAGTCTCTTTTCATCTCGACCCGCCGAGCGTGCCTCGGCCCGATCCCAAAGCGAAAAGCCCAATCTAATTCAATTAATCCATATCTTAGAACTTTTACAGCCGTCAATAACAATAAAGAACAGCCCGCGCGAGGCGCGCTCGAGTGTATCGTAACTCTCGTCTGTACCACACCTGTATATACACAAACGAAAAGGAATCTCCCGAAAAACTCGTTTTTTCCATCAGCCTTTTACTCTCGTCGGCGGCCGCCTCCCACCGGCCGAGATTTTTCGGCGCACTCCATAAAGCGGACGTAAATTTTCGTGAATATGAGAGAGAGAGAGAGAGAGAGCGAACGGCAGCAGCGGGCCCCGGCATCCTCCGCTCCGGCGCACAATATGATAATTAACGAGATACACAGCTCTTAGCGAGTGCGTTAAGTCGTGAATAACGCGAGAATAGCACTAGAGGGGGGGCAAGTATAAAAGACTTGTCGAGCGGTAATAAGGCATTTTTCCGTCTCGCGGCCACGTCGCGGCTCGTTAAAAAAGGATGATCCCCACGCAGGCTAGCCCTCTCTCTCTCTCTCCTTTATTCCCAAGAGCGGGATGAAAGGTGCCGCGCGCTCGCGCGAGAGAGAGAGAGTTCGATATAGAGGCGATGAAGCGGTGAGAAGGAGAGAAAAAAAGGCGCCGCGCCGAGAAGCCAGAAAAGAAGTGTCGAGGCGGAGGCGCACGAGGGGGGAGAGATTTAGTTACCCGGGAGCGGCTAGTGGTAATTCTTTCTTGCTTTTCGAAAGCGATGCCCCCCCTTTTTATACTGGCGGAGGAGAGAAGACGCGCTGAGTTTGGGTTTTCGTTTCTTTTTTTTTTTTCTTCATCCTGCGCGCGGCTGAGTGATACAGATTTCGATTGTTTGGAGAAGAATGGAAGTGTTGAGCGAGAGTGAGAAGGAGTCAGGCCAGAGGATGAGATCATCGGGCCAGCGGGAGTTTAGATAAGCCGCCGCGCGCCGCCGTTCAAGCGTAAAATGGTCAATCAGCTCCGAGGTGACTAGGATAGAGGAGAGCCGCTTTTTTATCGGCCGGAAAATAAAAGTACTGTTTGTTTTCGAGGATGCTCTGGTTAAATAATAAAAGTGCCTCGATTACTCTTCTTGTAACGAGCGGCGCGGTAGCATTTTTATGAAATCATTTTTCGAAATTATAGGCCCTACCGCTTCTTCGACTCTCCGCGAAACAACAATGACCTTTTGTAAACAACAAAACCTCGGAGAAACCATTGAAAAATCCAAAAAAAGAAGCCCTTCCCAAGGAGCGAGCTTGCAGTATATACATCCTCCGCTGAGCGCGCGCAGCGGCAAAGATTAACGCTCAACCGCAGACTCATCGTCGGGGCTTCCTTCAATTTGTTTGTTTTTTTATTAATTAGGTGCTCCAGCAGCTCTTTGGCTCATTGTGCCGGCCGAGACGAAAATTTCCGCGCGAACGGAGCGCGCAGGAAAAGAAGGACTCGCTCGAGCATTCAGTGTCTCCGCGGGATTATTTGGAGTGAAAATATATACGGGAATGCGCGCCAGGCGCACAAAGGAAACGCTTCTCCCTTTGTGGCGCGCCAGGCGCGGTTACGACTACGGGGACAAGAAATTTTCTTGTATACCTGTTGAGAGGAGCGCTCTGCGTGCGCTCTCTATGCGTGTCTGGGATACGCTGGCCGAGACTATATAAAGGAAGCGAAAATTTGTTGGATTTTTTTTTCTGAAGAGCCGTGAGCACCCGCGAGCTCTGTTTTGTATGGGAGAGAATCGAATTTTTATTTGTTGTGAATGAGGTGATTATTTTGGACCGGCGCACCTCGGGGACACAATGCAGGCTCCCATTTCAATATTGTCCTGGTCTAGGTGTTGAATTTGTGTTGTATCGACTGGGAATATCAGTCTCGCATTTCGATAATTGGGAATTTGCGCCGAGTGCTAAAAGTTTACGATTCGCCAAGTTTAGCATATTCCCGACGACACGGAAAAAACTTGATGATTTCTACGCGGCGACAGTCTCGCTATCCTAAACAAACACACATCTACGCCGAGAAAAGTAACCGAAAAACGTTATAATACAAGGTTGCTTTCTTAACCGCGCACAGCACACACAGAACAGAGGGCTCCGTTGTAAAGCGCACCGAGCACGTGTAGAAGAAAAATAGCTCGAGGACAGAAATTTTCTTTAATACTACCCGCTCGACGACAAGCGTTCATTTATCTCGAGATGACAAATTTAGTCGGCTCGCGCGCTTCGGTAAATCCACTCAATGTAATATCGTGTACAACAGCTGCTCCCCGCGGCCGCATGGCTTTTCATCCCCATTGACATATTTTGAATACGCTTTTAAACTTTCCACTCAAATCGGCTTCCTTCCTGCGCGCACCTGGAATCTCGGCCGGGGCCAACCCACAATTTCTGGCGCTTTTCTTTGTATACGGGTTTCATCGGTAGTCTTATTCAATGCAAAAGTCAACTCACCTAGGCCCCAAAGATTTTCACCGCACTGGCCACAAATCTGCTTTTAAGCTCTCGTGTGTGTTATTTTCTGTCATTTCCCCTGTCATACTTCTGGCGAAGAATAGCAACATTAGAATTGTGCCGCGGCTTTTATAACCCAGCTGCAGTCGACAATTCCAACACCTTGTCTACACCTCGGACTACAAGGGACTATCTCAAAGCGAGCTGTACCATTTTAGAAAGTTTACATCTGTCAAGTTGTCGCCTACGTTGCGCAAAACATTTCATCTCGACTTCCACGTGAACGAGTCATTCAGCGTTTCCAGGCTGGCAGATACAACATTGCTAAAAGTAAATATAGCAAACGTTATATCCCCGAGCTACATTTCTGCCCTGACAAAGCCTTATTTAACACTTCCCGTAAAATTCCCAACTAGAAATCCCCCGTTCCTAAAAAGAGGAAAAAAACGCCAGCTCCCGCAGCCGTGAATTCCAAATCTCCCGAAATCCTTGGAAAAAAGGAGAGAGCCCACAGCGAGAGAGCCGTCTCGCTCTCTTTCTCCCTCCTACCTCGGGCCGCAAAAAAAAGTCGGCGGCGGCGCAAAACCCGTGTCGGCAGCGTCTTCTCTCCTCTATTCTCGCGAAAAAGAAGCTCGCTCGCGCGCGCTGACTCGGTATATTCCGGAATCCGAGCCGAATCCCGAGGACGACAGCGCAAACGAGCCGAAGCCGAAGAGCCTGAAATTCATCCGGCGGCAGCGCGAGCGGCGGCAGAGCCGAGAAATAATCACTTCATCGAAGTGAGAATTTCGCCTCCCGAGAGGCGCAGGTATACACAATATTTCGCGCTGCGGCCGCGGGAGAAGGAGCCGGAGGGAGAGAGAGAAAAAAAAGGGAGAAACGAGAGCGTGTCCCGGCAGCATCCGGCGCGAGGCATAAACAATATACAATTTCGGTGCAGCCGCCGCGCGATTACCGCGCCCGATAAAATGCCTTCTTCTCCTCTCTCTCTCTCTCTCTCTCTCCCGCGTATTCGCGTACCCACACACATACACACGCGTGCACGCGCGGCTCGCGGCTCTCCGCAGAGCTCGCCTAACGAGAAGGCGTCGTAGGCCTCGTTCTCAGCCCCGCTGGCTTCTAATTTCGGAAAGTCAGGAGGAAGAGGGAGAGAGAGAGAG
>JAPYZA010016357.1:0-10570 GCA_030522685.1 Eupelmus azureus
CTGGCGCCCGATATAAATACGGTGACCTCGGGAACGCGAGTAACCGACGGGGACGTTTTGCTGGCGTGGACTCGGGACGCGGAAAAACCACGTCACAACGCTAGAATAAAAGCTAAGAGATTCGATCCGTCGAAAATCGGTATACTAGATAGTACTTCTTTCACGATAATATTCGTTAAACTCGGTAAATTTTGATTTAGGCTGACGTTGTTCTGCGTCTCAAAGCCTCTACCTCTTTTTGCAGTTCGAACATGTTGTCTGGTGGAAAGGGTGTGTCAATTTTAACTTTCGACGTTTCAAATTGAGAACCATCCTCATGATCTCGCCTCGCATTCTCCGTACTTCCAGTTACGGACACGAATATTATAACCGAAAAATCGATATTATTTGAGCGTCGCACAAAGTTAGTATTAAAGATAAGATTAGTTATTAATGAAATATAAGTATATTTAGCTACAATAATATTTCTTATAAAAGACGACGTAATGTAATTTCGGCGAGAGCGAGAAAATATAGTTTAGATTTATATGTAAAGCGATAGTTCAATACATAGGCTTATTTAGAACAAGATACTTTATAAAGCGATATATTTTGCGTTTCTTTCTACGTATGTATTTCTTATGTATTGTTTAAGTTTATGTTGAACATATTGTTTAATGTATTATTTGATTTAAATATTAATTTTATTGAATGTATATTGTAACCTATAAGTTATAGTTAATTATCCGATATGTTTATTCAGATAGTTTTAAATGACACATTTTAAAACATTTGAAAAAGCGTAAAATTAAAGTTAACCTTTAATATATAAATTATATTAAAATAACTAAATTTTAAAATATTGGAAGCGTTAATACTATTTATAATGTATACAAGTATATGCCCTGTAATGTTATAATTATTTAGATAACAATATTTGCAGAAGAAAGCACTCCAAGCTCTCAGGCTGAGTTTAGTGCATATGTGTGTCTATGGCCTAGAGCCTATTCGTAGTAGGGAAATTTAGGGATTTTCCGAAATACTGGGAAAACAAACAGGTGGATACAGGGTCCACCTGGAGTCGTTCGGCTGAGTGGCGAAGCCGGGAGTTTGCCTTGTTAAAGGGAGTATATTAGAGTCGATTAAAAATCCAGAATTTAATTGATTTCGGTATACTCATTGTCACGTATTCATACTCTTTGGTATGAACACTCGACACTATGTCGCAAGCCAGAGCTGCCGACATTCGGACTTCCAGAGGTCGTTGCACGACCTGGAACTCCCAAACCGCCGACGCAGCTCCTCGCGTTCCGTAGTCCGACGGTCCCACCTCGACATCTCGAGGATGACATCGTCATGACTACTTAAGGAGCCACACGCCAGAGCTCAGTCTCATTGACGGCAGTCCCACGACGCCACCCGCGCCGCGACTTCAACCACGACCACGACACATACACACACAGAAGTTCTCTCTTCGGCCATCAATAAACGGCTCATACAATCACTACCTAACGCCTACTTATTCCAACAACCCCCCTTTCTCGCTCATCTCGCACAAGCTCCGGCTTAGCGAAGACGCGAACTAACCCAACCCATAAAAACGTTACACTCATTTTAACTGGTGGAGTGCATTCGCGGTGTGGCGTTATCAAACATAGAAATGAATAGTTCTTTGTATCTGGCCGCCTATAGAAGGGGGTATTAGTTTTCGTAAATACTCGGGCATAAATACCCGGGTATGGGTGCAAGCACACTTTAGGAGTACAGGACAAGTCGCTCATTCCTTGTCTGGCACTCCTAAAGGATCTTTATACTTCGTCATTTTCTCAGTTAATTAAAATTTATTTAATTTAAATTCTGTTGTATAATTATATAAGTCCCAGTTTTATCCCTTACAAATTTGGTGCCAAAACCCGGGACTATTGCCGGAAATAAACTGGGACAATTAAGAGAATTTGAATTATAAATTCTAATTCTATTGTTTCAATTATTTGTTTAATTTTACGAGAAAGTGCCGCCAAAAAGGAAACAGCCTGCTGCAAGTCCATCCAGGGCGAAGCAGCCGCGGACATCCAGAAGGGCTGCTGCGAGTGAGGTCGATGCAGCATCGATTCTTACTAACGACGACGGAGCCACTCCACCATCTACCCCTGTCATGGAGCAAAGGTGGCAACCGACGTCCAGGCTGATTTTGGTTAATCAGCAACAACAGCAGGTAGAAGCAGAGCTCCAGCAGCAGGAAGTCTTGCCGACATCAACGGGCAATGAGGCGGCCGATTTCAACCCAGAGGCCAACATCGATGTACGTCAAGCCGACGCAACAGCCAGCGATGATGCAACTTGCCGATGGATAAACAGCACTGAAATTCCGATGAGATCGCAAGATTTTATAAGTAACGTCAAGTTGATCCGACTTTGCGATTAGCGGAAGTGACTGATAGAACCTTAAATACTGTACATGATGCGTCAATTGGTATAAGAAAATAATTCGCGCTTAGTAAACCGCTTAACTACAGCGAAATCTTTGCCGTTTTTCTCGGGCGATCCTTTAGAATGGTATCATTTTCACGAAGCGTATAAATTATCGTCCGAATTAGGAGGATACAGTTACCGCGAAAATATAGCGCGATTATTCGATGCGTTAAAAGGAAAAACGCGTGAAGTTGTGAATCCGTTTTTGGCCAGTAGCAGTGATGCCACTACAATTTTGCGTAATTTAGAATTACATTTCGGTAATAAAAGGATTGTCGCAGAAAAAATCGTGTCAGATTTAATAATTTTACCATCGATAGATTCGGGAAAAATAAAGTTAGTGGAGTTTGCAACGAAAATTCGTAACGCCGTTATCGCTTTTAAGAAATTCGAGCTTGCTGGATATTTGCATAGTCCGGAATTATTTAAAAATTGTAACTTCCCCGTTTTTGCCGTGTTAATCGTATTAATCTATTACGCGCGGCATGCGGGTTAGTCGCGTTAGTTTTATTTTTATTGATCAGGTCTTCTCGATTTCCCCGTGATTGCCACTGGACCTTGTGGTTAGAAAGGTTCTTAGCCTTTCCGGCACGGGTGGCTTCCAGCGCAATTTCCGGGCTCGTTGGGCTGCAAGGGAACCTTTGCGCGCGGGGGAGGTTCTCAGGCTCCTCCCGCATGCCGACACCGCCTTGCAGCACTAGTAAATAATATGGTAGGAATGGGAAGAGGGAAAGAAGAAGGCCCTGAAGAAGTTTTTTCTCTCTTTTTTAATAAAATACTTGGAGGCTTTATTTTATTTCGGCTGTCAAGGCAGAGTGCTCACGAGCGTTGGGTAGCACTCGAGAGCGCCTGCTTCTTACACTGGCCGGAGAGAGACTGCCGCTCCCAGCCGGCTCGCTCGACGTCGATGGCTCGCGCGCTCCCCTCCGTCTCGACGCCTGCGGAGAGGGGGAGAGTGGTGAATCCGAGCGTCTCCTCGGTGTGTGCGCGTGTGAGTGTGTATGTATGTGTGCGTTTTTGCTACTCTTCACTCTCTCTCACTCTTGTGCATCTCAACGGCCCCCTGATTTGAATCTCGCGCCGTGAGAACGGCGCGAAACTCAAATCCGCGACCCAGAGCTTCGAGACTGAGAGAGAGCGAAAAGGACATTTCTGTGCGTATTGTGCAGGTGTTTAAAAATAAAAAAAAATCCGCTGATCCTTACATTTGTGCCAGGGGCCGTCCTTCTTCAAGTTCCTCGTGGCTCCTCCTGGCACATCTCCTCGAGCTCGTCGAGAAGTGCCGCGAACTCTGGTGGGACGTGGAGGACCGGGAGTCGTGGTGGTGTTGGCGGCCTCTCCTCCGCCTGCTGCTCCATGACCCGAAGCTCCTCCCGGGTGGCGACGAGCTCCTCGTCGAGCCACCGCAGCGTATTTGCCAATTTCCTCATGGCCCCCCGGCGTCGTTTGCGGCCTTTTCTGTTCTTTTTGCCAGAGGGGCCAGGCTGCGGCGACCTCGATCTCGTGGAATGCAAGTCGGATCTCCATGACGGCACCGGCTGCGGCGAGTCTCGCCTCGTAAACGGGCCTGGCTGAGGTGACGTCAATCTCGCCGACGACGGTGGCTACTGCGCTGGTGTTGAGGGGCCGGCTGCTGGTGTTTCTGTCACCTGAACACGAGAAAATCGCACCGACTACTGGTGCCACCCTTCTCACGCGAAACCGAGCCCGTGTGCTACGAAATTGGCCGCGTTGCCGAATAAAATGTTGTGCAGCTCCCGATCCGTCGGAGGCTATGGGGGCGGCACCACCACCAGCAGGCCGGCCTGCAGCAGGTCGTCGTCGACCTGCGTCCCGCGAGACTCTGAATCTATGCGGTCCTTTTGCACAGAGGTGTTGCGGAAGCGCTTGGGCATGTCGGATCCGTTGATGTGCTCGCTTCAAAACTTGAAGATTGCCTGAACAGTCCCTTGTCTCTTTTTTAGAAAAACGAGGGAATTTTCGTGTTTTTTCGTTTTTTTCGTGTATTGTTTATGTGTGTGTACATTGTTAAGCGTATATGTATTGTGTTTTTTGACCGAAGGGCGCTAGTCGGTGCGCACATCGCGGTCGACTCCGAGCTTGACCGGTCGCCCTGCGCTGTTTACATCTTTAGTTTTTACGTTCATTTCTCTTTTTCGTTCTTTTAAATTTTTTACATGTATATATGGAGCATTCCATTTTTACATAACGTACATTTTTCTCTTAATTCTAATTTACAAAATTTCTTAACCTAATTTTTATTTCTTTATGCTTAGCAATATCTTTTTATTTTTATTTCTGCGTATTTTCTTCGTCGATTCGCTAAATGCAAATATTTAAGATTATTGTAATAACAAACTGATCTAGTGAACATAGATTTTTTATTTATTTATAAATGCTTACACTATAATTTAATTTAATTTAGTTTCAATCTTGTACGAAAGTGAAAAGTAAGAAAAAATGATTTATTCTGTAACTAATTAACTCATAATTCTTTTTATTTTATTTTTTATATGCATTCGCTTTATTTTTTATCTACTTTATCTTATATTTTATCCTATATCTACTTTATCGTATCCAGAATGCTTCAACCTTGCAAGTGTTGAATGGCCATCCTGGAGTTGTTTCCTTACCTATCGCTTTTACATGGGCTATTTTGCGCTAAGCCGACATGTAAGGTTTTGGTTTGTGTCCATTTTAACACTATTTGCATAAATACTTCTAAATTTAAAATTATTTTAGAATTTTTTTTTCAATAATTGATTGGTAATTGTATAATAATAATAAAATTTTTTAATTCATTGTACAATGCCAATGATACTAATTAATAGTTATTAATGCCCATTGCGGCGTGTTATTTTTTATTCACTTCAATGAATAAAATTCAATTTATTTTTAAAACAAAAACAAAAAAAAATCTACGGTTGGACTTCTATTGATAAAAAAATCTTTTATTGTCCTCAATGCAATTTTTCGCCGCTTGTAAGGTCCAATTGTCAATTTAATTTATTAAAACTAAAATAAATGAATTTACTAATAAATAAATCAAATAAATAAATTTTCGCGTCCAGCTGTGACTTCAATTCAATGAAGCTAAATAAATGACTTTAAATATTTTTAATTATTTAAATTTAGATAAATGAAATTTACTTTATTTCATTTCAGTATTTATTTTTAATTTAATTCATCGTATTTAACATGTGATTGATTAATGATATTATTTTGATGGTAATACCCTTAATCGTACTGCTATTTATTTGTAACTTCATCATTTACTTATTTTTTTTTATGTTGATGTGTGTTGATTTTTCTGTGCATGCATTTTCTAATCAACGCACATCTTGGTATTGTTTTTGTTAATATTATTAAGTTTTTTTTTCTTCTTATTCTATGCTATTTTTTGTTATTTCTTAACTAGTTTTGTTATTATCTAATTCTAAATTTTAATTGCGTTTTTTACGCTTCATTGTCGAAATACAGTTTTCAATTCGATAAGTGGAATTTTCCTTTTGATTTTCCATTTTCATCGATTACGCGATATGTATCCCTTGCGATTTTCTCATCGATTTTAAACGGTCCTTCATATATGTTAATGAATTTAACAATTTTTTTATCGTCCGCGTTTCATAAGTGTAATGCTTTTATAAGCACCTTATCACCCATTTCAAACGTAAATTATTCGCGATTTTTATTCATTGTCTCCGTCCTATTCTTTATTTTCGCGTGCATTTTTCCGCGATCGCGATTTTTCTTTCCGTCGGTACATCCCCTACATCGTCTACTATCAAGTATTTCTCCCAGATTCTTTTTGGTTTTACCCTGAGATGCAATTCGACTGGTGCAAAACCTGTCGTCTCATCTACAGTTTCATTTATAATTTCTTAGATTAATTTAGTTTTAGTCGCCTACCCTGTATGCTTTTCTGGTATGAATGTGCGGAAAAATCTACCTAGTTCTCTATGGGTTCTTTCTACTATGTTACTTTGTGGATGCCTAATTGATGAGAATAACTGTTTAATATTTTCACCTTTTAATTTGTATACATATATTTTAGCAATAATTTGTGTACCATGATCGGATATTATTTTCTCCGGTTTCCCGTATTTAGGAATATAATCATTAAATATTTTGTTTATCACGATTCGCGCTATTGCCTTTTTTACTGGATAAATAATAACGAACTTCGAAAACGCGTTTATTGTTGTAAATATGTATTTTGCACTCCCCCCCCCCCCTACCGACATTGGTAATGGACCATAAAAGTCGATTGATAACAACTCGCGTGGTTTATTCACCAGCATGGGCTGATATTTTTCATTATATTTTATTGTTAGATACTTTGTCTTTTGACACGTATCGCACGGTTTTACAATTTCGCTAATTTTTGTCCTTAATTTATTTGCAAATAATTGTTCTATTAACATTTTATATACTTTTTTAGGCCCTACGTGGCCGTATAATTCGTGAATTTCTTTTACGAATGAGTTCAGCGATTTTTCGGGTATTACTAGTTTTAATCTATCTCTCTCTTTTTTATAAATATAATTATTCTTTTCTTGTGCGGGATCGGAGGTAAAATAATTACATAGAGAGTTCATTAACTTACTGCGACCTTTATTGTCGAGAATTTACGAAGCGAGGTGGGGGAGCTTAGCTGCGATGCTCTGGGCTTGAGATCCGCCGGACTACTGAACATAAAACCCTTTTGCGCTCGGGAGTGCTCTCCCTCGCTAACGCACCTACGAAAATCTCGCGACCCTGAGCTAGATCTGTGATTGGTGGGAAAAGTGTCGCGCGACATTCCAGCGAGGGTAGATGTGAGGGTGTGTGTGTGTTTACATTATTAGTGTGTTTGTGTATATGAATGTTTGCGTGAGTGTGCCTGAACTAACTCCTAACATTCCGCCCACCTCGTTTTAACAAAACGATAATACATTTGAGATATTTAGCAAACGCGTAACAATATCTTAAATTTGCGTGACTCTAGATATAAACTTTAAGGCAAAATTGAGAACTAATTAAAGAAAATCAAAAATAACAATTTTTTAAAGCGTAGTTTTCGTCAGTCTTGGACCTCTTGTGACGGAGACTCGAAGTCGATCAGTTTCACGACCTTAGAAATCGGGCGTCGAAGCGTAGTAGTAGCTGTGCGTGCCGAAACAACTCGAACCAAGCCATCCGAGCCAGGAAAAACCTCAGTCACTCGTGCTAGTGGCCAACGTGTAGGTGCAGAAGTCTCGTGACAAAGAAGAACTATGTCGCCGATTTTGAGGGAGGCTTGAACGCCTTGCCATTTAACTCGTTTCTGTAGATATTGCAAATAATCGGTCGACCAACGGCTCCAAAAACGCTGCGTCAGCTGCTGCAGTCGACGCCAGCGTTGTAGTGGTGGCACGTTCTCTTCTGTGATCTGCGGTTCTGCAATAAGAAGTGAGGTTTCTCCGAATAGGAAATGAGCAGGAGTCAGCACGAAGAGCTCGGAGGCATCGTCGGATAGTGGGATAAGGGAGCGTGAGTTTAAACAAGCTTCAACCTGACACAAGAGAGTGGCGAACTCTTCATAAGTAAGAATTGTGTCACCTATGACTCTTTTAAGATGGTATTTAACCGACTTTACGGCCGCCTCTCAAATACCTCCGAAGTGAGGAGCCCCTGGCGGATTAAAATGCCATGACGTACCCTCCTGCTGTAGTCTCTACTGCACTGAGCGTTGAAAACTTGACCCGGCAGAGTGCATGAGTCGTAACTCTGCGTCAGCTCCCACAAAATTCGTACCTTTATCACTCAGAAGACTGAGACAAGGCCCTCTGCGAGCAATAAACCTTCTGAAAGCAGCGATGAACCCTTCTGTATCGTAGCTAGATACGACTTCTAAGTGCACGGCCTTCGTGCAAAGACAGATGAATACTACAAAGTATCCCTTGTAAGATTTATATAACGAATTTTAGCTTGACGCAATACCTGACCTCCGATACATGATTCAGCTTGGATAGGAAAATCTCTCAAAACTGGAGAAGTTTTATTCAAAAGAGAAGTTTTCGCCAGTATCTTTCTAACGAAACGTAGCACATAAACTGTGATGCGAATGAGCTTACTTAGTGTGGAGTATTTTTCTATCAAAGACCATATTTGAGGATCAGAATCTTGCCCAGTGGAGATGAGTACATGCGACGTGGCGTCCTTAGAAGTTTGCGAAAATTTGCGCTTTGAGTGGACAAATCAAGATTTCGAGAGAGAGAGAGAGTATCAAATTCGCTGTCACAAGACCAATCAGAGATCGACTCGCGAAGACGCCTGGGTCCTTGCCACCATAGATCTTGTTCAACCAACTTGTCAGCGGTGTAACCACGCGAAGCTAAATCGGCAGGATTGTCTGCTGAATTTATGTGATGCCAGTGAGCATCTGGAAGAACCGTGGCGATATCTGCGCATCTATTGGCTACAAACGTGGGCCACCTAGAAAGAATACCTTTGATCCAAAACAAAACATCCTTAGAGTCTGACCACATGTGAATTTTAGCTGACGCTAGTTCGAGGGTGTCCCTGAAATGACGAGTGAGTTTAGAAGTTAGCTGTGCTGCACATAACTTTTAACCGGAGCCACCTTGGTTTTGGCTTTAAAAAGGAATACTTGAGATGTTTCACCTAAAATCCGCAAACACACTACGCCTGCATATGCTAGTTTAGACGCGTCTGCGAAACCATGGATCTCTAACACCTGTTTTTGTGAAGAAATGCCAATCCAGCGAGGGATTCGAATTTTAGAGACAGCTGCAAGCGATGTATAACACTTTTTCCAGTGTTCTACATAGTCGTCTGATAGCACCTGATCCCACTCTCTCGTCAGCATCCACAGAGACTGCATGAAGATTTTTAAGGTAACGATCACTGGTGAAATCCACCCAAGAGGATCGAACAATTTGGCTATTTTGGATAAAGCAGTTCTTTTGGTGACTGGACCATCTAGCGACTCTAAAGAAAGATTAAAATAGAAAAGATCTTCTCGCGGGTTCCAGGCGATACCTAGCACTGAGAAACCTATGCCGACTTTAAGGTTTGCCTCTGTAGCTAAGAGGTCTCGAGGAAGCCAATTGGTTAGGCTTGGGTCGTTTGTGACCCATTTACGCAGATTAAATCCTCCGCTGTGTAGAAGATTGATGATCTGCTCCTGTTTCGGCCGTGCTCTCTGTAAAGTAAAGTCGCCTGAAAGAATATCGTCCGCGTAAACTTCCTTTTCGAGGATTTGACTACCGAGAGGAAAAAAAGTGGTTTCATCTCGAGCTAATTGTTTTAAAGTGCGGTTAGCTAAGAAGGAGGAAAAGGCGAAACCAAATGTGACTGTAGTAAGAAAAAATGAAGTAACCTCAGCTGATTCCTCCTCTCTCCAAATGACGGCTTGAACGTGCTGATCTTCCTCGTACACCCGAATCTGTCGGAACATTTTTTCAATATCTGCTGAAAAAACAAAGGGATACTGTCGCCACCTAGTGAGAATATCTACAGTATCTA
The DNA here is from genome assembly GCA_030522685.1 of Eupelmus azureus. Lineage (NCBI taxonomy): Eukaryota > Metazoa > Arthropoda > Insecta > Hymenoptera > Eupelmidae > Eupelmus > Eupelmus azureus. The sequence continues at coordinate 9,961 of JAPYZA010016357.1, forward strand.
ATAACATATTAGGACCTATGAGTAAGAAATCATTCAGGAAGTAGCAAGACCTGGTTTTGGCGGAAGTGTTGAACACCGTGCGCATCTTCGTAGCTGTGCTGCTTTCTTTGACGACAGGATGATGAGGGAGAAAAAAACAACGATCAAAGTCTAGACTACCAACTGGCGTGTGACGTATATGGTTTAAAGTTAGATACTCTCGCATGCAGTGGACGTAGGTTTCGCGCAATTCAGGCTTCGACTGAAACCTTTTCTCCAGATTACGCAGCATACGTACGGCTCACTCGTAAGAACCTTCCCACGTAGACGGAACAGAATCTTTAAAAGGTAACCTTACCACATATCTGCCCTCCTTGTCTCGGCTTACTATAGAGCGATATAAATCCTCACAGATTTTCTCTTCCTCGGTTAGAAACTGTCCCATAGACGGTGTGTCCTCAATCTTCCAGAATCGACGCAAAATGTCGTTGAGATCGTTGTTGGAGACTTGTAGATTTGCTGATAGTCGGATTCTGGGGTTGGTACTAGAAGAAGTTGGTCCAGAGACGATCCAGCCTAGTGAAGTTCTCGTAGCTATAGGTGCGTCGACAGAATCGCCTTTACGTAGTCC
>JAPYZA010016358.1:0-14913 GCA_030522685.1 Eupelmus azureus
AGAGAGAGAGAGAGAGAGAGAGAGCGCAGCGGGAGGAAGCGTAGCTAGCTGCGCGAGCCCGGAAGAGCGTAAACATTATATACGTGCGTATGTAAAGTTATCGATTCCACCGGAGCAGCGCGCGAGGAATACGCCTGTCTGCTTGTATGCGTGAGTCTGCTGCAGTATGTGCAGAGAGAGAGAGGGAAGAGCGCGCCTACCAGTTCAACTCGGCGGATCTTGGAGCAAGTTGATCGGCAATGCAGGAACGACTTGATTACTCATTCCGTGCCTCGGCAGAGATTAAATTATCCATTAAGCGCCTCGGTGGACGTTCAGTCAGCAGTTGGCTCGCGAATTTACTGCCAAACGCGCGCGATTTCCCACTCCCACTCTCCCGCGTTTTCCGTCTTGGCTCTTGCGGCCGCAGAGCCCGCAGCGCGAGCGTTTCTCTTTAGGAGAGGGCCCTTAAAGATGCAGGGCTCGTTTAACGAGCCGCCTTTACACTGGCAAGCGCAAGTTCAATGTGCTGCCGCGCACGACGACGACGTTGCAGAATCACACGGAGCGAAGGAGGAAGCGATGCCTGCCGCTGCTGCTGCTGCTCGGCCAATTGAAAAATCTTGAGTGGCTTAATACACTCAAATTTATCTCGGAAGTAGCTAATTTTTTACGCTTTTCGCGCGTAACGACTTTAGTCTTTTCAGAAAAACCTTTTCCATATAGCGCACTTTGAAGGGACGGTTTTTTCCCTACATAAGGTAGAGACTTTATTTCTTAAAAAAAAAAGAAAATGCTTAAAGACGCAGATTCGAATAAAAATAGAGGGGAAAAAAACAAGGGCGAAATCTTTTTCACATCATAGTTTTTATTCGAAAGTCGTAAAAACATTTTATTTTTGCGAGGAGGCGGCGCGCAGCCCCCCGGCAACGCTCGCTCGCGCGCGGCCCGAAGAAAAAGAGTAAAATAAAATAGCGCTGGATCGGTGCCACAGCTGCGAAATCCTCTTTAGAGTAACGGACACCCTTGTGCTTTCAGGCGGCGAGCGCACATATACATATACATATATATCGCGCGCGAGCGCCGAGCGAGTCGCATGCACGAGTCAGCGCACCTATACACATCTATATATACATATATGTATCGCTCGTCCAGTGCGCGCATCTGTGTGGGTGGCTTGGATTGTGCAGAGAAAGGCGCACACACGGAGGAACAAGACACGATGCCTGCACGGGGGGGCTATATTCGTCGTGCATTTCCGTTGCCACGGAGACTGACGGGCCGCATCCGGCCGAGCGTAAGCGATACTTCGCCTTCAATCAATCAAGATTCGCTAGCGGCTAGCGGCCGCCGCTCGCTCGAGTAAATTAGCCTCGTTGCCTCCCTCTTCCAGCCACGAGCCATCGCTCGCGCGTGAGCTTTTTTTCTATATATACGTATATATCTGCGCGGCTGTGTAGAGGTGAATGGGCTGGTGCATATAGTTTCTTTTGCGCGGTCGCGCGAGACCGGACGATTGGTAGAAGGGAAAGAGAGCGAGTTGCATGCGCCGAGCTTGCGAGCAGAGCTTATCGCATGCCGCAAATTATAGGCGCGCGCCAAAGAGTAGAGCTTGCGTCCGAGCAGTCACGGATTCTCGGCTTTTTCTTTGTCAGCTGTGGGTAGGCGCATGCCGTGGATTTAAGTTCAATGACAATTTTACGTATTAGCGGTAGCTTGACCTTCTCTAGTACACATGTAGCTACGAGGTTTTGAATAATAGATTTTTACATTATTTAAAGAGTCTGATTTTTAGAATATGTTTATTATTATCGCTTAGAGTATGTTTATCATAATAAAAGACTAAACATGATAGTTAACAGTACCAAATTCTTTTTAGTTTACAATCATATAATTTCACACAGAAAGAAACAAAGTTTTTTTTTTAAGTATAAACAGTCATTTTACGCAACGTCATCTACACAAACACTACTACAAAACACTCTACTGTCGATCGAATGCTTTACCTCTTATTGATTGTTAAACAATCAAATAAGCAATAACAAGCGAATTAATTGTATGGTTACATGTAATAATGACTTTGCATTGTTCACATTTTCTAGGTAATCAGGTTTTAATGTTTAGCTTGGTGCCTTTGTCTGACAAAGCAGAAACAAATGTTAATAACGGGCTAATTTCACGATTTATAATGTAATTCTGCTATACAAAATACTGTATAAATTAATTTCTTTTATTCATGAAAATTAATAATATAATATATATTATGTATATCGTTTATTTCCAATAAATTGCACAAGTACTAATTTTATAAGGATAATTTTGTTTAGTGTTTTGCGGGGCACGAAATCGACGTTCAAATTTTTCGGGACTATGCTAAAAGAGCAAATCCGCACGAGCATTGTTGCGAGTCCCAATGAAGCAAGGCTAAAGTAACTTATTAATAGTTAAATTAAAAATTATTCATAAAAAGTAGTTTTTTGTTGGAAAGTAGAGTTGTACACTTTTTGCTTTCCATTTTTTTGACATTCAATTAAATATGAAAAAAATTTGAAACTTGTGATATTTTAAATATAAATATTTATTTTGCTAAAAAATTTCTAGAAGAAAATATTTGCTCATTTTAGGATTTATTACTTCATAAAACCTTGGAGTACAGGCGTAAAGCTGGAGTAATAATTAATTCATTTAATAAAATCAACAATTTATCTTTTATGAAAGTTATACGTTGATGTTAAAAGATATCTAGATGTTTTAAATAAAAAAGAGCAAAAATGAAGAAGGCTTATATTGTTTAATCTTTTGTAACTTTTTAGTACTATTAAGGATTTAAAATCTATAATAGGTGCATGTATAAATTGTCAAGGACACTCGTAGAATCTATATTGTACAAGTTGTTAGAAACGGTCTGTATGAAGTATCTTCCACTCGAGGTAACATTCAATACATTTAGCTATTAATGCGACACACGTTAAGAAGAGTAATAATAATAGAAAACCACTCAATATCTCATACATGTGTCAGCTGACTTTTCAACATTACATTTACCATTATTTTTTCGAAGCTAATATATAGATTCAGGGTAAAGTAAATCTAGATTCCATGAGAATGGCAGCCATCCGAGCAGTCTATGGGCCTATTTTTCATGATATTACCTGTAGCATTGTGTAATCCCATGATGTAGTCGAGGTAGTTCGGGCTAGATTTACATAATCTCGCAACTTGACTTATTACCGAAGGTGGTAACAGCGTAATGACGTAAGCCGATCTGCGGTGGAAAGCTGGAGCAAACCGCTGGGAGTAATGGTAGCTGCGGGCCCCGCGGAGCATCGCAACATTTCTCAAGAGGATCCATCACGCCGAATTATGACCCTCCGCGCAATATCTTTGGTCACCCAAGCTCGAGCTCGACGAGCTTCACCTCGAGCTTGCGGCCGCCGCCTGATCGGTCGTTGACTCGAGCTACTGCATGGATAATTCACACTCGAGGAGAAGAACTGGGACAGCTGTCTTTTCTATTCTACTCGCGTGACGACGTGCTTCCGGGCTATTTGACTTTGTATTTTCAGGATTAATTAAAGTAAAGTTAGAAATTCAAGTGGGATTGATTTTAAACATCAAATTACGAATAATTTCCTTTTTATTTCAATGAATATGTGTGAAAATTGTGATTATTCATTGAAAGCTATCACTTCTTCCTGAATGGCTTTTTAATAAAAATTCAAATATGTACGGAACGACGTAAATTTGTTTTATTAATGCATATTTTTACCGGTTAAAATAATAATTAAATAAATGTTTGAGGATTCGAATTTTATTGTAAAATGATGATCAAATATTCGACATATATAATAAAAAAAAATAATTTACGTAATGTAATTACGGTTTATAAATCAAAATTTTGATGGCTTTTCGAGAAAATATTTCACAATAATATCTGTTGAGTATAACGTTTTAATTTAAACAATATACAATATGTTTATTTTTAAAAAAAGGAAAAACGTATGTTTATATAAGTGTGTAAATCAAGTATCAAATGCTTGGCGCTTTGTGCTCTCTTTTATTGGAAAAGTTTCTTCAATAAAAAGACCTTTATTACCAGAACAGAGTGAGCAGTAATATTCCATAAAACAAGCAACTTTAAACAACTGCAACAAACAAAAACTTTGTAGGAAGGCAATTAACGCAGCCGTTTTAATACTGTTTTCGAGAGTAATTGATAAAGAAAAGGATAAAACATGTCGCATCTGAGTATCGCATTGAAACGGAAATAATAATCGGCGGGCGGCTTTAAGGGCTTGGCTCGTTTCGAATAGCAGTAAAACTAATTACAGCTGACTGGCAAGCCAAGGCGCCGCGGCAGCAGGTGTTGCGCGTAGCGCCTGGTGGTTATCGCGATTATTATTGAACCTTGATGAAAATGCATTATAATGAACTCTTGCGCGTGCTGGAAAAAAATGAAAAAGTGCCGCTCGCCTCGTGTTTAAATTTTCCAGGAATTCTGGTAAATCCAATGAAATACTCGAAAGAGAGAGAGGAAGAGAGAAAGCCGACCGGATATAGAAAGAGGATAGAGAGAGAGAGAGTCGGGGCAATTTTTCCAGCTCGACTGTCAGCGTTATAAAAATAAGAAGAAAAAAAACAGAGCTTTGCGAGTAGCTATCCGTTTTGCTAGCAGATCGATAGGCCGAACGCTCGCTCGCTCGCTCCCGTCCGAGAGCCGACCGCACATAAATGTTTCTTTACTTGCTTTTTTTTTTTTATAAGCCGTGTGCTCGTTTAACGTGCGAGTATGCGCGCGTGGGTGTATATATATTATCCACGTACACACGCGCGCCTAGGGAAAGTTTTAGCGGGCAAATTTACGGTACTCCTCGCGGTACCCAGAATCCCTTGGCACTGGCGCCTCCGTGAAACATTATACATGTACATAATTTTAGTAGGCCTTCGCCCAGCTCTTATACCAGCGTCGCGTGTCTCTCAGTTCTTCCCTCCACCGCTCGATTATGTACTCCTTGCGCTCCCGTAATCACAGCCCGCGGCGTTTCTATTATTCCTGCCTGCCAGTCTTCTCAGATCGATCGCCGCGCGCTCGGGCTTCAATCCTGCCCCGCGCGCGACTGTCCCTATCGGCTATCATGACAAGCAGCGCTGACAAAACGCTCGGCGATGTTATTTAATGGAAAAGCCCGCGCCGGATCTTTATCAGCGCTAACGACTTTGTCCGCTCATCCGCGAGTGGCTTTGCCGCTTGATGCGGCCGAGGAGGGCAAACGAAGCGCGCGAGATTTATCTAAATTCCATTTTATTCTGCCGGCTACTCCGCCCTCTTTTCCTTTTCCCGCGCGCGCTCATGAAAACGAGGGACAAGCCGAGGGCTCGCGGAGGAAAAATAAAAGAGGGAAAAAAAGTTGCTCGCCGCGCGGTCGAGGCCTGGAGGTAAGGGGGCTGAGGAGCCCGAAGCCTTGAGGGGCCGATCGTGAGAAATTGCTTTTACAGTTGAATTCAAAGTGCGCGAGAGATCAAAGTTCTGAGACGCAAGCGGCCCCGCCGCGATAAGGAAACACGAGTAGATCGGGCCGAAGCGACGATGGGAAAGAGCCGTATTAAAAGAACGTTTTTCCCGCTGCGAGCGAGGAGAGCCGAACGCGAGCGAATAGACGGAATCCATCCATACCTTTTCCCTCTCACTTTTCCTTTTTTTTACCTCGCTTCTACTTCTTCTTCTTGTTCGTCTTTAGTCTATATCCTACTCCGTGAAATGCTAAAAACTGAATTTCTTTTCATTCTACTTAATCTCTTTTATTAGACTGAAATGTAAATAAACATGGAAATTTTCTCTTGATCTAACGAGATAATACTATTTGTCTTACTCATCAATCAAACTTAATTGTGCAAACTTTGAAAAGTAACGCGCAAAGATTAATTTTTTCTCTGCTACATTAGAGAATTAGCTTAGTCTAGCTCAACGTCAGCGCGTCTGCTGTCTCTCGGATGCTCCTTAAATTGCACTTAATAAAGTGCGAAGTACAAGTGTCGGGTGCTGCTTCGGGGGTAGCTTCCTCCCCCGTTCACCGGTAAATAAGGAAGTTTCGTAACGTGCCAGTTGAAGGAGCTGCGGGAGGGAAAGAGAGACAGAGAGGTGCTAGAAGACGTATCAATTACACTTGAAAGATTAGCTCTCTGCCTCTTGAGTCGCGAGCAAGTTAGCGCAGCTCGCGAGGGAGGGAGAGAGCGAGCTCTGCCGGGAGAGCTGAATTTTCAGGAAACACGCGAATCTCCTCTGCCCATGCACCAGCCGAGCTATACCTATTTATATATTGCTTCGACTTAGACACGCCCTTCACTTTCTCTCTATCCTTCCTCTCAGCCCCCCCGGCCCTAATATAATTAGCCGCTTTAATTGAGATCTTGTGTCTTTTCCGCAAGTTTGCCTCACTTATCATTCGTTCAGCGCGAGTTTTCAATGGAAGCCAAAGCGGCTCGGGGCTTTACTTTCCGTTCCTAGTTTACAATGTACGGCCTGCGAATAATCCGGATAAAACGAGCGCGCGCGTGTATTGTGTTTTTTTTTTTAAATGGAATTGTTCGCCGGCTAAAGTTGAGCGAGAAAGAGGACATCGCGATAGCCGTTGTTTTTTAATAAACATTAATGTAAATCAATCACTGTCGCCGCAAATCACGTTTGAATGTCTAATTAAGAGGGAATATTTTATATGTTGAATTTAGCGAATGCCGATGTAGTGTTTGCGAGTGATCAATTTGTTGTTATAACATCAACAAAACGTGATTAAAATTTTGAAATTCGGGCCCAGCTATAATCAATATTTCAGCGAGGTATTCCCTTATACGGCGGCTCCCTATATCTATATTACTTCATACCAGCCTCATTTTATCCAGTAATTAACGCATATTATAGTCGATGTAAAATACGCTAGTCGAGCAAATTAATTTTTCGCCCTTTAGCGAGAGCTCCGTCGCACGAAAAATAATGTTTGAAGCGCCGTTAAGAAGATTTTTCTCATTATGAAATACATTATTTAATATAGAAATCCGGCTTTGAAAAAAATATATAAAAACTTCATTTTTTCCCGGAAATTTCCTTTTCAAACGCTTATAACAATCTGCAAAAATGTAGAAAGCCCCTTTCATTCTCATATACATTGTAGGCGCGCGTCAAGTAAAACAATATGCACATTAATTGCTCGCTAGTACAATGCCATGATTTTAAGCTCAAAGGATAATATTAGGATGTGAATAAGAGAGTAGGGATTGGGAAAAAGGCTTAGGAACGGAGCTCGCAGAATGTAAGAGCCCCGCGGTCTCGTGCGCCCTGTGGAATAATGATTTCTTGATAAATGCTCGGAATTATTATTTTGACGTTTCGCTCAAGCTTTCTTCCTCGTCCCTTCAAAAAGGAGAGTCGCTCGGCTTCGCTGCTATTAATCACGTCGACGAAATAAGCGAGGCAAGAAAAATTATTCTCAGGAAAAGAGCCACGCGGGATGTAGTATAAGAACAGGCGGTAGAGGGAGAGAGGGAGAGGAGTGAGAGAGAAAGGAAAAGGGAGAGAGCGTGAAAAAAGCGCAGAACACGCCTCGTGCCTTCATTGTTTTTACCACTTTCCTTTAACTTTTCAGTTTCCTGCCCTGTACGTACAAGCTCCCCCACTTCTCTCCCCAGCTCTCGGCTTTTCATCATTCTTTTTCCTTCTCGCTTTCAATTACCCTCGAATTCAATTTAAAAAGTAAGGGCCCAATTGAATATTAGCTTTAGGAAACAAAGCCAGCTCGCGGCTCGCTCTCATTAACTTTGCAATGGAATAAACTGCGCGGCGAGCAACTTGGGCTCAATTAGAATAAAAATTCCGCGCGTGCATTGGCCTCTTTTAAAATATACGCTTCCGACAAAAGCCTAGGGCGGATTATTATTGGCGGAAAATGAGTCCGCGGCAGCGTTTCCACAGGAGGGTGGGGGGTGCGACTTAATTTATTTCCATTCCTCCGATAAATTCTCCGGTGCGTTGGCGCGCCGATATAATCGAAGTCGGCTTGATTGCAGGCCGATACGACTGGCCTCCGAATATCGGCTTGGAACAATGCCTGCTGCGCCCGCACGCGGCCCTCGTGGGCTACCTACACGCGTGGCGGCACGCTTGCAATAAAACAGCGCTCCAATTGTTTCTTCATTACCGTACTCATTTGCGCTATTTGATAATGCAAGCTCGAATTATGCAAGCTCGGCGCGCCGGAATCCGTTGTTTCATTGCAAGAGTTGTTTTCGCCCCTGATAAGGCTCGCATTACTGTGGACAAACAATTTATAAAACACAATTGCTCAATTTGTATCGATATAACTTTTAATATTTACAGAAACGCAAGAGGGTATAAAAAATTGGACCGAGCGAACAAGTAAATGCAGCGAAGTAAGGGGAGAAAGATTAATGGTGGGCTCTGTTGTTGGTTGCAGGTTGCTAACGTTCTGCTATCTAGCGGCGCTAAATTGCTGGCTGGTGCTCTGTCCGGCGACGCTCTCGCACGATTGGCAGATGGGTTCCGTTCCTCTGGTCGCCTCCCTGGCGGACACCAGAAACTTGGCGACGTGCCTTTTCTTCGGTGGCTGCCTGGTACTCACGTATAGGGCCTTCACGGACTTCGAGGTAAGCCACTTTTCTTCCTCTCCCACAAAGCCGGATCCCTGCATCTCGCCTTTCCTCTTTGCCGCAGACGCCTCGCTCCAATTCGCTCTGCAGCACCTAGAATTCAGTTTTTTTCCAGATTAGAGGCTGAAAGCTGGGAGGTTTCGACGGCCGAGTCAAACGGCCATTTATAAATCTTCATTTTTCATGTTTGGGGGATAATACGTTATCCTTACGTTTATTACGAAACTAATTTTCCTCCGTTACATAATCAATCCTAAAGGGAACGCAGCAATTATCCAGCTCGCTGTATATATCCCAGCATAGATGATTAAAAGACCGTTAACGCTTATAAATCGCTTTTCCGCGCGTAAATAATAAAAGCCGCGGGGCGAGCGATAAATCAAGGGGCAATTTTTCACCTGGCCAATGAGCAGCGAAACGCGCCGCCGGGAAAAGGTAAACAGCCCGCGAGAGCCCTTATCCGCAAAATCAGTTGTTGAAGCTCAAAGTGTGTCGAAAATAGTGCTTACTCATTAACGCCGACTCGCGCGGCACGGCAAAGCGAGCGAGGCGGCCTTTTTTCCGCCCCACCGCGCGTATAAGCCAATCAATCGCGCGATGCATAATTGAGGCTACAGCTCGTAAACATCGCTCGCGTGAGCTGCTGGCAGCTCTGATGCGCCGGGGCTTTTGTACACTTCCCTCTCCTCTAGCCGCGAACTTTCGAGAGAGACAGAGAGAGAGAGAGAGGGCCGTGGACATTGCGCGCTTCGACCGCACTTTAGATGCTGGCATATGCAAGCGCGTTTGCGAGAGAGGCAGAGCAGCGAGGCCGTGTCCTGTGGGCCCCCCCAGGCTGCTAAATCCATAACGGCGCCGCCGCTGCGTTGCCCTCCTAAAGCGCATTGCTGAAGCGGCCCTGTGTGGAACGCAGGCGCACGCGCATCCTATACAATGCGTGGAACACGGGTATTTGGTTTCACGGCACTTGTAACGGGGCAGCCTCCCCCGCGAGCGCGTCTGCATAGCCCGTTCCGCTGAATTCTACATTATTAATTAGCCTCCGAGGGGACGGTAATAGGCGAAGTCGAGAGCCGGCCCCTTTGCTTCGGTAATCAATTTGATAACGTGCTTTTTGGGGGTTCAAGTGGATTTTTTGAAAATATGGGAATTTTCGTTTCGCGAGATATTTTAAGCTCGATGGGAGCTTGCGTTTTGTGAGATATTTTAGATACGAACTCGCGTTTTGTGAGATATTTTAAATTCGGTTGCTAGCTTGCTAGAAACGTGCACTGTTCGATGAAGAAAAGCGTCGCTCGCTAAAGCTGGATTTTGTTCCATATTCGGTAAAAACAGTAATAAGGTTATTCATCCTATTCTCGTTTGATGAGTACGTACGTTATTCAAACTTTTTTGGACACGGATAATCAAGATGAATGGTTTTTCACGATGTTTAACAATTTTTTAATGTCGAAAAATAAATAAAAAGAAGTATTACGCGGTATTTTAGCGAGTCATAGAGCCAGAGCTCTGTATAGACAGCTCTGAAACTTGCAGGCGATGATGATGAAGTCGAGGTCGTAAAGGAAGTTGCACACAAACCATAGCACGCGCGTGAGAGCACCCTCATTATAAACTTCATTTAAGCTTTGAACATAATCTTATTTTATCGTGCCTTACACCCCTTTCTATTTACCCCTCTTTTTTCGTTCCAGCTATAATCTTAAGTCCACTCGTTCGCAATTAATTCGAAAAAATGGTAGTTAAGTATCTTAATATTCTCGTTATAATTAGAAAGCTAAAATTCCGGATTTAGATCGAGCTCGAAATCGAAGGCAGCGGTTTCGCCGGCCCAAGTTCCTCGACTACTCTAACGTTTTTCTCTCTCCCCTGAATTTTCTGTCCTGTGTTATTCGAGAGTTTAGAGTACTTTCAGCAAAGTTTTAAGGAAGATCTGTTTGCCTTTAAGAGAGATGCGCAGAATGTGCAAAGGAAGAGAGCGAGGGAGAGAGATGGAAGGAGCGGTCCTGTTTCCTTCGTATGGAAGCATTCGAGAAATTCGCCAAATCCAAGAAGTTTACGGGGATGCAACTGTTTAGCCTGTTTTACTATGCGAATCGCTGTTTGATCCTGCCAGGCCCTTAAATGCGATTTTCAAAGTTTTTAAAATATTCCACTCTGTCTTTTAGCACTGACGGATGCTTCTATATTTGGTAAATTCAAAACACGAACACGGCTATTATTGCTTCTCCTAATAATTAAAGACGGTCTATTTTCGTCTTGATATGATATCTAAACTTGTACCCTCAACCGTAAAGTTTTATAAATTAACAGATTATCCGTTCAACTCACCTTCTCCTAAAAAAATCTAATAATTCACGTAAAAATACTCACCAAAATGCTTACAATCATTAAGCACTCGGCTGCGTAGTAAAAATAGGATGAGTGAAAATCTTCTCGCACCTTCCGGTGGCCTCGAGACAAATCTGATCTACGGGACAGGTGATCTTACTGCAGACGGTCTCAACGGTCGTGCCCAACTTGACACAGTGTCCAGTGGATGGATCGCAGTAGTGACCAGCACTGCACTTGACGGTGATGCAACGATTCTTGGGAGTACTGACGCACCTAAAGCCAGGTCGACAGTCGATAGTGGCGCAGGTTAAAACGGGAGGAGTGCTGGGATTATCCGGAACGCAGTGACCAGTGGACGGCTCGCAGTGATGGCCAGCACTGCACTTGACGGTGATGCAAAGATTCTTGGGAGTACTGGTAGGAATGTTCGGGATGCAGCGAGCGTTGACGCACCTATAGCCAGGCAGACAGTCGATGGTGGCGCAGGTTAAAACAGGTCCAGCCTTCAGGGCAGTCGTTGCAGCGCTTCCTTATGCACCTGCCATTCTTGCACTCGTAGCCTTTGCGACATCGAATCAGGTCGCAGTTTCTTTTAGGTATGCACTTGCCATCTTTGCAGTAGGTGCCAGAACGACACCTGACGTTGGCGCAGGTTATGCCAGGCGGGAACTCGGTCTGGCCATCCGGTATGCACTTGCCATCTTTGCAGTAGGTGCCAGAGCGACACCTGACGTTGGCGCAGGTTATGCCAGGCGGTGGCTTGATAGGCACGCATTTACCGTCGATGCACTTGGTGTTCGTCATGCAGAGGATCGCCGCACATCTCGGATCGGTCGTTGGGATATTCTCCGATTCTTCGGCTAGAACGGAGCTTTGCCACAGCAGCAGACTGCAGGATAGTAGGCACAATAGACTCTTCATTTTCGATGACTCAGTGTTCTCATGGAGGAGCGCACGAGCTACTGACGTACTGGCATGGGAGAGCGGATATTTATGCGAGAATGTTTGTTTGATGAAACAGTTATTTTTATCACGGTGCGTCACGCCTCTTTAACACGTAACGCATAATTTAGCCAAGGATTCCCCTTTATCTGAGTATTTTGTTCTTTTTCCTTGTGTGTGTTGTTTTCCTCGTGTAAGACAGTTATTTACAATGAAGCGAATATTATCTTAAAGCAATAATTATTCGATTTGCGGTATAATAAACATTAGATTGCAACGAGCCGAGTTTGTTTGGTTATATTTCAAAATTTTCTAGATAAGCTTACTTTCGAAAATAGCTTTACATATTAAATCAAATGATAAGGTTTAATAAATTTGATGATAATTATGTGTACACTGGGAAAGAAGGAGTTTCTGAAAACCTTTCTTAGATATCGAGCGTATTAATTAAAATTATGTAAATGAGTTTGATACTACTTCGTGAATACGCCATTGAGGATTTATAACATTAATTAAAATTGGAAGATGATATCGATAAAACGGGAAAGCTATTAAAAGTACTACTTACTCAAAAGATTTTAAACTGAAACAATTTAACTTATCCCCTCTATGTCAAAAACTTTTAACTGGATGTTTTATTTCCTATATTGTAAAAACGCACAGATTAAAAAAAAAGTATAGAAAGTAATTGTATGAAATATAATAAAAACATTATTAATTATTCTTTTTTATAAATTTTTAATAACATAAACAAAGTAAATTATTTTATTTTATCAAAAAATGTATTGACACATGTTTTTAAGTACTTAAAAAAGCTATTAACGAGATTTTTGATTTATTATAATGTGACCTTAGAAGAGGAAAAGTCAAAGAAAAATAAATACAAATATCTCGAGAAAACCTCTGAAATTTATCGAAACATTCTTTTTTCTTTTGTCCAGTAAATAACTTTTGTAAACATTGCATGATAAGAAAAACAATTTACTGCATAAATACTGCACGTGTTTATGCATACAGAGATAATTTGAATAGGTTCATTATTTCACATTCACTTTAGAAAATTAAGTTTTACTTGTTTCATAGCTGATAATGATTTCATAATTCATAGCTATCAAAGCAACAATAGTAGCCATCTAAAAATATCATAATGATAACCAATAGAAATGTTTTGTTAAGCACTTTCCATTTATTATAAGTTTAATAACCTTATTATCGCTGGTTATAAATTAGTTATATTGTATTAATTTAGTTAAAGTTTGAAACTTTATAAATTGGAATAAAATTTCTAACTAACGTGGCCTTTGATGAGGCAGGTCGCAATTTCGATCGGTCGCGCCAAAATAATTTACTAACGGATAACGAGATCATCCAATCATAACTTGTTATTGCGATATTAAAGTTTTGCATTCTTCTGCAACTGACGACATTCCATCCATCTATAGGCGTAATCAATCATCCGAAACTCGCGAGAGCTGCCAAAGCGATAAATTCACTAGTATCTGCTTGAAAATAAAAGTGTAAAATGTCAATTTTAATTACGGCAAACAAAACAAAAAATCCAATGCTATACGCACAATATTCTTTGCTCGAAACATCAATTGCTATGACGTGCAGTCGCTTGAATTGGAAATATAACGCACGATTCATTTATTTTACTTCGGTGTGAAATAAAAAATTTACAGACTTTTTTAACTGTCACGAAGCATCAAAGACAATGAATTAACTACAAAAGCCAGTAAGAAAAAGAAAAATCTTTGAGTAAAGAGATGATTGCCCCAAATTGCCGGGTACGAAAAGGCTCGCTGTTTTTCGGCCGTCGAACATCCTTCTCGAGTCGCCGCAAAAAGGAACAAATGATTGCTCCGCGCGCGAGACTGTATGTGTAAGTGTAGGTGTGTTCGATAGCTCGTGACTCGCTCGATGCGTGAGAGGGCTTTGTACGTCCGTAGAGGATCGACGAGAGGCAGGTATATATACGTGCACGCGGAGAGAGAGAGAGAGAGAGAGAGAGAGGGAGAGCGCGGATTTCCCCGCATGATAAATGGCTGTAATTCAGAAGCACAAAAGCGCACTTGGGTACGCTGGAATTCTAATTACGGGTCGGTGCCGCTCGGCGCGCCGTCGCCTCGTCGATTCTCTCTTGCTTTCTCTCTCTCCGGCTGTCTCTCTCGTTTGGCCGTCCAGCCGCGGCGGTGCCGCTGCCGCTGCTGGGCCGTCATTTTATACGCGTGTTCGGCTCTAACCCATTCAGCCGAGCGCACACGGAGCGACCAATGCAATAGAGAGATGCATCGATATGAGCGCCGATATATCCAGCTGGTTTATGCGACTATTGGCCGCTCAGTTTTACCTTCGACACTCGTCACTCATCCGCGTCGAATTGGGAATTTCATTGTTCTGCTCATTCGTCAGAGAGCGAGCAGAGCTCTGCTCACCTACCGTACAATATTGCTCATTTTCTCTCCATTTCTCTTATTCGTCCGCTATCCCTTCCTTCCTTCCCGCCTAAAACTAGGCCTATATACCCGAGCTGCTTCCTCCTCCATTTCGCGTAAACTAACATTCACAATATCGATACGTCAATATTCACCCAGCAATCATTTCAGCAACAAAGGCATCCGCCTCTCGTCCTTGGATGGATGTTCCTAGTATTGCCCTTCTTACCCGCCTCGAATCTATTTATCACTGTGGGCTTCGTCGTCGCCGAGCGGGTCCTCTATATTCCCAGGTGAGAGCTCGACATCACTTTTTCCTTTATACCACTTCTGCCGGAATAACTAACGAAATATTCTCTTTCGATAATTTTAGCATCGGTTGGATACTGCTGCTGGCTTACGGGGCTCAAATCACCTGGACGGCCATCCCGCGCCGACGAGCTCTAATCACGGCCGGGATAGCGTTGCTTTTAATCCTGGGCTGCTGTCGCACGATTTGCCGAAATCGCGACTGGACCTCCAGGGAAACTCTACTAAGGTATCTCAGATTTTTATCAGTCATCAA
>JAPYZA010016359.1:0-11494 GCA_030522685.1 Eupelmus azureus
GTGATCATTTTATGGCAAACGTTTTAGTAAATGATTTTTACCTTCGCTATTTTTCCTTATTGAATCTAATAAAGATAAAAAGTGCTATTGACAATAAGAGTTTTTAGAAAAATAAAATAAACTTAACGTACTGTAATAAATTTTTGACAACGTTTGAAAATCATAAAAGTTATAAAATTAAAAATAGTTTTAAGTAATAAAAAGAAAAAAATAAACTACGAATGAATTATACTTTCCAATTGATGAATATCTTAAGAATACAATTTCTTAACAATCGTAAGATGTTTATAGCTGTAAATAAATCATATCGTAAAATTTTATTAAATAATTTATTTTATTTTGTTTTTTAAATATTTTTAATTATTTAATGACCAGGTAAGAAAAATTTTAAAGTTTTAAAGATAATGTTTTAATCAACCGAAAATAAATAAATCAACCGAAAATAAATATTTTAGCAATGATACGGTTTACATTTTCCGTAACAGTTTGTTTTTCGCATATTGTGTTTCTATTTTTCGTAATAATGACGAATCTTACAGGATGTTTTTGATAAGATAAGGTTTTATTAAAGCAAAAATATGACTAATCACGCGAGAATTGCTAAGCTGTGCGTTAATCCAAATCACGACGCAACGAAGTAATAAAATCAAGTTGACGCATAATGGAATTATGCGCCAACTAACAGATAAATAAAACAAAGATAATAAAGGAGGATCGATGAATAAAGAAGGATTAACATATCGGCACAATACTGATGCGGGATTTAACAGATTTTTTAGTACGTGGCAAAAACGAAAACTAGGGGACATCTGGTCATCTGAAAGAATGGTAAAATCTTAAACTAAGGGCAATAAATGAAAAATGAGAAGTAAAAAAGTAAAATGTCTGATGAATGAATCGGTGTCACGTAAGAGAAATAGAGTTATAAACGATGTGAGAAGCTATTGATCTTATCGGAAAGAATCAGATTATTTTTAAACAACTACTGAAAACATAAATAAAGGAAAGTAGATAAAAGACCGGCATAAGGCAGCAGAAACTCTCATTGCTTTATCTTAGAATCAGTTTTATAGTGTATGAGTCGCTACTATAAACTGACAATTGTCTTTTTATGATGGATCATTTTTTATTTTTTACTTTGCTGAGTTTAAAGTCACAGAGTCGAAGTTACTGTTTTCCTAGGACATATTTTATCATTGTTATTATAAATGTAATGAAAATAAGGAAAGTTCACTGTAAGAAACGTAAATACAAAAAGATAAAATTATACCTTTAATAAAATACCATAAATGTAATCTTCTAAGTTATAAAATGTGATTCTTTATGGAACTTAAAAATATGAGTTGAAGAATAATTATTTTTGTATTCACAAATAAGTATTTACAAGCACAAGTAAATAAACATTTTCCTCAAAATTTATAAAAAATAATAAAAAAATGACATTCTCTATTTCGATCTAAAAATTGATAATCTCAAGAGAATAACGCTTATTACTCTTCGCTTTCCCAAGGATCGTCGCAGCTTACTTCCAATCACGATACCGGCTGGGCGAACCGTATCTTTATACACTCACGTACTCGCCGAAGAAGATCGCGAAACAGAATAGAACTGATGACCATCGCAGCCGAAACGACGGCTGAATACCGATTTCACGGTGTAGCCACAACGATAGATAGATAAAGTCAGAGGTGTCAGACATTGAACAGATGTAATATCGAAAATTAAGATTTATCCAGTATATAGAGTATCTGTCTCGCGATGGGGGATCCCTTTTTCTTCACTATGATAGACACGAACTTCTGAACCATCCCTACAGCATTCGCTTCGTGGAGAATTCTTGAAGCTTCAGAATTCACATAGCTTTGTTGTGGAATGTTGGGACTTGTCTAAATTTTAAAAAATTTATAAATATATTTCAACTTATTAGGATTTATGACTCCTAGTAAGTAAATTTTGTGCACGTGTCAGCATATACTTGCAATTCAACTTTAATTTAAAACTAACGAAACTTAATTTTAATAAACTTAAATTTCTAGACAAGTATCATTTTCACACGCATTAAAGGAAAATATGTGCAAAATATATTCAATTTCCATTAAGACAAAAGTATCATTTTATCATTTTAAAGTAACAAACCTGTATACTTGTAAACAAGATTCTAACAGGATAATAAAAGTCTAATAAATCCGAAAAGAGTTTTAAAAAGTTGAAAAATATAAAAGTGTTTCAATTAATAATCACTTAGAAACCATTTAATTATACCTTTCTCGTCCTCTATTTTTCAAAAGAATTTATGAATTCGGTTTACTCCTATTCGAACTGTTCGTGACATCATTGTTTAAAATAAATTGCAAAAAGTGCACGATTTCAAAGAATCGCGCGTTATGGAGGTCTCTTTATACACTTTCTACGCTTTCAGTAAAAAAGGGAAAACATAATAATTGTAAAGAAAAGAGTCGCATAAGAAATATTCATTTTACGAATTTTTCGACACAATATTTTTAAAAATTTTTGTTTGTTTAGTGATAAAAATTAATCGAATCTGATCAAATATTTAACAGTTTTATCTTTTTTGGTAATATAAATTTTCCATTTAATATGATTATACAACGTTAAGATTATGTGTACAAAAACAATTAAGTTACTCCCTGCCGACAAAAAATACGTGTTCTTAAAAACTATAGCTATTTTTAAATAGACTAAACTAAGGTAGTTTAAAGATTTTGTTAATAGATATTTGAGATTCAAAAGTAATATTAAATAAATGCAAATGCATATTACAGAATGGTTAAAAAAGCATAAATAATACTTGTGAGAGAACGTTGGAATAATTTCCGTATGCGTGAAACTGAGCGCCAACTATAGGACTTTGTAACGACTTATGTGGTACTTTAGAGTTTTTTCAGTTCGAGTCAGTCCGTTGGGTTGAGTATTCTGTTCGCTAGTGCGCCTTTAAGTGTTAATAGTAAATTATGCATCAAGGGAGTAAAGTCGCATATTATCCCCTCGGTTGTTTTGCTGTCCGAGCGAAGGGAGGGCAGTAATTAACCGAGGGAATAATTGACTTTACTCTCGAGGTGCATATAGTACTTTATACCCACCTTAACTATGCGGCCACTTATTTGTTTTTATTTTATTTTTTCAGTAACTTTTCTATTTTTTCTAATAAAAATGCTAGCAGGGAAATAATGGGCCATTATTTCCCTCCTAGGCCATCATTTTCCCCTCAAGTTTTGCGGGAATAATAGGCCATTTTCAACGCTCCTTTTCAGGGAAATAAGTGGTCATTATCGTTGAGGTGGGAATAAAACTATTTTTGGTTGTGTTCAATAAAATGAAGTTATAAAAACTTTATTACGTCTAGTGTTTTATCTAATACGTAACAAGTAAGAATAATAATGTATCTACTAATAATAATCTAACAAGGATGTTGGGTGTTGCAAAGGAATTTAAAAATCAAACAGAAAAGGAATATAATTCTAAAGTATTTTTTTCAATAAATAAAAACTTTTTTAATTACTCTATATATATTTATTATTTATAAACGTGTTTTTGTTGAACATCTGGAAATATTTATTGATATGATAACTTATCATTTTCATTACATCGCTCTTTCTTGAGAATTACCACAGCTGAAAAAATGAAAAGATATATTTTTTATTAGGCACAGAGTTTTCAAAATTCTGCAACAAATTATAATATTTCTCAATATTTCCAATTATGAATAAATGTTACATTATGAAATTTAATCAAGTTAATTTAAACTTACAAAAATATTTATAAGCTTTGAGAATTGAATGAAATTATATTAAAACTCTTATGTTTTATTATGAAGATGTAAGTGTTACATTTTTTAATTCTATGGTATAAAAAATAGCATTCAACAAACTTGACCACTAAAATTGTTAAAAAATAGGCTTCAATTACAAACTGACTAAATTAAAGCTCTGAGTTAGTTTCTTTGTTATTTAAATTTATATTGATATTTTAAATTTAAATTATATGTACGTATAGTCAGATTTTAGCCGGTTTTTGGAGACAACGCACAATGATTTCTTTATTGCAACATTTTTGTCGCTTTTGTGGACTTTTAACTATGCTTAAAATACTTGTGAAAATTTTCAAAATAGTATTCTCAGATATTTATACATACAGATTTGTATCATATCTTTGTAGGAAGCATTAAGTATCTAATATATGTATAATTTATAAATAGATACACAACGCTTACAATTTTGACTTTGGCAAATACATAAATTAATAAATAAGTAAATTAGCTTACGAGGATAGAAGCACTTGTTGTGGCACGCAACTGCACTTGGATTAACATAAGACCTTCCATCGCTAGCACATACTGGTAAGAGTGATCTGTCAGTAGCACATATACAGTCACAAGGCTCTCTTTTTACAAGTTTTACATCTATAAATTATTAAAAATAAAGCATTTTTAGATATTTTTATCATTTCTTAATCTTAATCTTATTATGTAGATATATAAACTCACCGGCGTTATTGCATTTATTGTAGCATTTGATTTCACCTGGGTTAATATAAGTTCTTCCGTCACTTCCACATACTGGCCGACGTTCAAAAGTATTAGCACAGAAGCAATCGCCAGCGGAGTTTTCTGCGATGCAGAACGCCGAGAAAACTAGAAAATATAGTGAAAAAATTATAATACTCGAAAAAGGAATTTATTTTTACTATTATATGACTCATTTATTTATTTTTATATATGACTCACCACAGAGAACGATGAAGTTGGTTAATTTATTCATTTTTATAATAATTTTGTTATGTAATACAATATTCAGACTATTCCTAAAGTATAATCGTCGATCTTTATATACTAAGTCATAGTCATGAATTTGCAATAAATTCTAACTCATAAAAGAACATTTAACAATTAAAAAGTACATATATAGAATTAGAAGAAACTTATTTCCTCAAACTTGAAGCATATTGTAAGTATTAAACAATAAACAGAATAATTCATATTCGTGATAATAAAATAAACGGAATAATAAAAGTTGAGAATAAAAATAAAAAATACTGAAAGTAAAAAAAATAACAAATTAATCGATGGTTCTCGTTGGGAATACATTGAATAATAATATAAATGTATTTTGATAAATAATTTTATTTCAATGGATTTATATTATATTTATACAATTGTATTAAAATAAAAATAAGGCATTACTAATAATAATCGAAACTAGTTATTAGTTCTTTTGCATATAACTGAATCTTTAAGAATACATGTTTAGTTAATTGGAATTAATGATTCACTATCTTCGCAAGAGCCGAATTTTAAAATCCTTATTTCTGGAAAATATAAAGAAAAATTGATTTTTGTTAAGTAAATATATCATTTATGCGATAAGCTTTTAAAAGAATGAATTTTGACTAACTAATAATTTTCTGAATAAAAAAGTTCGATACTTACTGCGATTATTGCATTCATTGTAACATGTGACTGCTCCTTTGTTAGGATAATCCTTTCCGTTGGACGCGCATACTGGAAAATATTCTAGAGTATTAGGGCATAAACAAGGGCATGGTTCGTGAGCCTTTATGGTTACGTCTGAAATAATTTATAAGAATATTCAATAATTAAGTAGTATTCAGAGTAATCAAGTTGAAAATTGTTAGTTTAGCTTACTCATTTTTTGGCATTTATTGTAACAATCAAGCTCGCCTTGATTACCGTATGTTATTCCATCACTTCCGCACACTGGTGGACCGTCCTTTATAAGGGGGCAATGACATATCCGAAAACTATTTGTCATCATAAAAATTGTTGAAAACACTAAAACAATATTATTATTAACGGGCTTNNNNAACATTGATTTAAAACTTACTAATACTTAACAACATAAAAATTGTTGGTTTTAACATTTTTAAATTTTGTGTTGTTAAATGACTGGGTGACTTAAGATTGTTGCTTTGAAATTGTTTGAAATTTACAAATATTTCTAAAAGTAGTAGTCGTATACAAAAGAATATATTCACTGCCGACGAGTGAGTGTCTTCAAGTGTGACCTGCTCGGACGACTCCCACTACAGTGCGACTTGCAAAGTTTCTGCCACATCGATTTGCAGACTAGCAAGAATGAATTGGGTTCCTTGAACGATAATAAATCCAAGGTTAGGGAAGTCTTGTTTATGGAGGTTAAACCCCTGATTTTTTACTGGCTTGTTTCGTAAATATCATTAAAATTGCAAATTTCAATAAGATAAATGACAATTTATTTTTGAAAAAAAACCGCTTAGTAACTTTGTTATTTAATTTGCTTTATCACATAAATGCTATAGAAATTCTGATATTTGGTACTTATAAATTTTAATAATTATTATACTCATAGAAGAAATTTATGTTTTTATTCCTAACTCAAATTTATTTTTGTTGCATTTGAAAAAAGTAGAAGTAAGACTAATTACTTATTTCTTTATTTCTTGCACATTTTGTGTGAACAAAATAATTTATTAGATTCTGCCGAAATAATCTGCAGAGTAATTAATTTATCGCCCTGCCATTATTAATAAAAACATATTTAAAGCAAATTATTTTACATTAAACTAAATGTATACTATAAAATTTAAAATTTTTTATCATTACAAATTTTGATAGAATAATAAAAAAATAGCTATTATACAAGTTAATGATACATATTCACTACCATTCAAATAAAGTACACTTTTGTTATATCCTATATTATAATGAATTATATAAAATCATTCTAAAAATTGAAAAACATTTAAAAAATATTATTATATCTAATAAAAGTAATGAGGAAATTAATCGTTTTAGTTCTATGAATTTACTTGAAATCTAATCTTGTCTTAAAAGAGAGTAATATTTTTGCTATAAACTTTATGAAAAATATAAAAGAATTTTTAATATTTTTAATATTTTGGAAATTGTCTTGAGGAAATAAAAACTCTGACACTTATTGCTTTGTTTTTAATAAAATGACGTTTTATCAGCATTAATGTACTCATTTTATTGCTTTTTATTATTCAAATGACATTTATTCGTCAAATTGGTATACGACACAGTGACATTATTTTTTGTTAAATACTCGATGAGTTTACAATGTTCTTAAAAATTCTTACAAAAAGGAAAAAACCTAATGAAGTCAGCGCACCAATGATGAAACTCCGCTTTGTCAAAAATTATGATCAGAGTTTTTAATACCTAACTCACCTGCCGCGGCGAATCAACAAAAAAACTTGTAAAATATTAAAATATGGAGGACGATAACTTAATAAATTGTTAATATTTTTTATAAAGAAATTATTTCAAAACTTCACGATAAACGTTATTTGCAATTAATATTAATTAATAAAAAAAATAATATATAGAATGGAAATCGTACCGAACACAAAGCTATTCTTTATCTACATTTGAAAATCTTTATCAGAAAAATTTAATTGGTCGAAATGACTTAAAAATATACATTGTAATGTAGCTGGCGAATTAACTATGCGAGTTTTCAGTGGAGAGGCTCTGTGATGCAAACTGAAGCGTTTAATTAATATATGTTCAAGACGCACATTTTGGGAAAGTAATTATGGTATCATTATTAAGAGGACTGCAGGTTCTCATCATCATAAAGTGCAGTTAACTTGGTGAGTCTAAGGTAATTACACTGAATTTTAAATCCCCGTAACCTCAGTTGGTTTTCGGTTTTGTGCGTATCACCACTATGTTAAAATTAAGTAAAATTTTAAACTCGCATGGCCAGCAATATAATAATACGAAATAACTTTATATGCGTCGTGGACTATATAGTTTATGAGTACCAAAAGAAATCATACTATGCTTTTGCGCCTTTCACCGAATATAGTAGTGAAACTCTGTCCAGATAAAGAAAGCAGCCCAAAATGCCGAGCAAAATCAAAGAAAGCATCTTGCCGAGATTCAGGGCTTTTCCTCAAATGAGAAAAGTTCGCACGGCATCGGTTAGGATTGGTTTTCATTCTCGCGGCAGAGTTTCGCCGGAGTTTGTAGATCCGCAGTGACTGTATACTTTCTCTTCGCGGCGACGAGATATCATCCGAAAGGGCGTATAATAATAAAAGGCGGAATTAAACTCTGAGAAAATGATAATCTTCGGGAGTGACTTGGCGCCCGCAGTTGGTCAATCTTGAAAGGAATTTTTTTCTCCGGGATATAGACTTTTTTGGAGAGTTTTCTGGTTTTATTGAGTAAGGGATTTAACGTTGGAGCTTCCTTATTGAAAGAGTTGCTTTGGAGAAAAAGTAATTTTTAAAATTTATTACGCTAGTAAGTCTTATAACAAATTTTAGGTATAATAGTTTTAAAATAAAATGTATAAATCTTGTAAGAAAAATTTTACAAAAATATCCGCTGGCAAATTACATATGATTTACAGTGAAACTATCAAGTTCAACACATAACAAGCTACTTAATAATCCTAAAAGGACATTAAAAAACTGCTTGCCGTAGCTTCGATATTTTACTTGTACTATAGCTAGTATAGTACAGTTAAAAAAATTTATCTTCATCCATCAGTGTCGAGAACACACTTTTTTCCCGTAAGTCAAGACATTTAAAGCATGAATAAAGTTAATTTATTCCGACTACCCGCGAACTGGGTTATAAATAAAGGGAAAGCTCACTGATGCCGCGGGCAAAGTAGCAATGATTGTTTCCTTCTTTCATTTGTTCCTTCTTCTTTTTTCTTATATTTTCACGCTTTTTAAACTAAGACGATTCTTGTGAATTGCAAAAGCCAAACCAGGAAAAAAGTAGTAGACCTTATTACTATAGGTTCTTTCATCTTACATTATCTTGAGCCATCTTATTTTATCGTAAACATTGCGATGTACAAATAAATTTTACGCTGAGTCGCTTGCTTGCTCCCTCATCTTACTTTTTAGTATTTATGAAAAATGCAATTCAACAAATAAGCTTCTTATTTTCTATGTTTATTTATTTCTTGTATTTTATCAAGTTTATATTCAGACTGTTACATCTGTTTTTGTACTCTACTTTTATTTGTCTGTCATTCTTTTTTTATCAAATATGTTTTTTTTTTTTTTTTTTTTTGGGCAAGTCAATTTTTTTTTATATCGAATCTTATAGAGGATCTATAATAATTTCGATCTGATAAAAATGTTAGTATGATTTATTATTAAAATCTAAAAAAAAATATTTTTTCGAGGTTAATAATCTAAAAGTTAACTTATTTCTCTGAATTACTTGTCTTTGATAGAAAATGAATTTAATGTATATATGTCTTACCATGTACAACCACGTACAATCATTTACCTCTTGTTATTCTATTATTTATTTAGTATTTCTCCAAAGTCGTAATAACAAAAATTTTGAAATTTTCATTTTTATTTTTTTTAAGTTTTAACAGAACTGTGACAATTTAATATCTTTACATTTTTACAATAACGCTGATCACGAAGGTTACAATAGTCGCATCGGCAAGACTATAAAACCGGTATAGCTCAGCTGCCTGAAAAGTGCTGAGTCATCATGGTTATAACTTTCCCGCGAGACGTTGCTTCATTTCTCACAGTGCTTTTTGTCGTAAAGTTTTATTTCGACAAAAACTCGCAAAAATTTCTCACTGCGATCGTTCTTATCATCGCATCTTAACTGATTTTCCGTGCGCCGATTCCTCTCCCTCTCTCTCTCTTTCTCTACGCTTATCGCTTAATTTACGTTCTCTCTCGCGTACCTTCACTTTTCGCGAGCCTTTCGGCGCTGTCAGCGCATTTGAAATCATGCAAAACGGCCCGAAGAGTGGATAGGAACACGACGAGACTCGATAGTAAAATGAGATTCCGCCCAGTCCTCGCCATACATCGAGCTCTCATAACGACGACAAGGCGTACTCAAAATTTCTTGTTCCTTCAAGAAAGGAAAAAAAAGGAAAATTCGTGGATCGCAGGTTTTCTTTTTTGCCGGAGCGGTCTTTTTTCTTCTATTTTTGAATGATACAGTGGGTCGAGCGACAGAGGTTTCGATGAAACTTTCAAGGCTAATGAAAATTTTATTCGCCTTTGACAAACTCGGTAGGGGCGTACCCTTACCATCCGCTCAGTTTTCAGTCGCGCGCGCGATAAGCGCCAGGCGATTTTTTTTTTCGGCTTTAAGTATACGACTCGAGGCTTACGCTGCATACGAAATGCAATTTCGTATAAATAATTAAGGGAAGGCTCTCCGCAGCCCTAGCGGAAACGAGCCACCAGTGAGTTGTAAACTTTCTTCATCAAAGTTTCCTTTTGTACCAGTTGATGATTAATGTTTTAAAATACATTAAGACTAAATATAACGATATTTCCTTCAGTAACTATAAAAATTATTACGGTATCCGTGAAGTTTTTTCAGCGTACATCTTTGAAAATTAGAGCATCCAACTTTATGAATATTTGATAGCAATAAATTCCTTCGAAAGTTTTTTTTTTATACTGAAGAAGTATGAAAGTAAGAAAAGTTAGAACTTATTTTACAAGTAACTTACTTCATAATTTTCATCATTTTTTTTCGTTTCGCAACAACATTAATCAGCAAACGTTGCGATGTAAATAAATATTATTAATTTATTGTGACTTTCAGTCAGCTAACTTATCTTATTTTCATGAAACATTCGCTCAAAAAAATTGATGTAAATTGCAGGAAAAAAGAATCCGATTTAAACGGCACTAGTCTCCACAGAAAAGTTAAAAAGAGTAAACATTAGCAAAATAAAAACAAATTATCCAGCGCCACGAAAGAAATTCATCTGTGCATTGGGTGAATTCTATTTTTATAGATTCACATTTACATTAAGGTAATTTGGGTGAATATGCGTCAGTTGTCGGTAACTCTTATAATATTATGGCATATAATAACCCTATAGAATTTATTTTTATTTTTTAAATTAGAGATCTACGCGTTAGTCGCCTTACAAAGACTTGTGCAATTTGTACATTTTCATTTGTAAAAAGATAGCTAGCAAAAGCTTCTGAGGCAACATATGGTATGATTTGATGCATGCCACGTTTTTAATTTTATATTTTTCTTTTTACTTATTTTGTTTTATCTTATATTTGTAACTCCAAAGAATTTTTTTATAAAATAACAAATCTATCAAAAATACATGGCAGATTGCGAAAGCGTAATTTACTTTAAATTTACTATAGAAGAGCATCACATTATCAATTTAGATTTAACAAAAATTCTATGTTTAGTAAATTCTTTAAAATTTTATTACGTATGTAAAATTATATATTTCAAATACATCGATAATTTATAACAATATTATTTCATACAATAAGTATTTATTCAAAATAATTATGTTAAAAAATGTTTAATATTTCAAGATTTCATATTTTTATAAACTCTAGCACTAATATTTTTATAAACGCGCCAAAGAAGATCGCATACACACAATAGAACTGGTAATCATGACGATCAGTACGATGTGTAAATCCCGATTTCAAGATTTAGCCACAGTGGAAGATATAAAGA
>JAPYZA010016378.1:0-15759 GCA_030522685.1 Eupelmus azureus
GAGAGCGTAAGAAAAAGCGCGCGTGGGAGGGGAAGCGGCGAAGAATGAGAAAATCCCCACGAGCTCTATTCTCTACTCTCGCCTTCCCCTTCCGCTTCCTGCGCGAGTCCGACTCTTCTGTTCTTGCTTAGCCGATTACGGGGCGCGGACACAAAAAAAAAAGAAAAAGAAAAGCAGCGAGCTATAAGCTGTGGGTCCGCGCGAATACGTGGCGCGTAGGAATATCCCCGTGGCTCCATTGTTTCGGGACATTAGACGCGCCGGGCGGGGAGAGAATTTGGCCTCGGGCGCCTTTATTGCGAACAAATAAACGATTTCTCGCGACACTTGAAAAAATTAGTTCACCCGGGGCTGTTTGCTGTTTTCTCCTATTGGATAGGATAATATAGTTAAGCTCGAGCTCTTCTGGGACAATTTTTTTCAAATTAATTTTTGGTAAAGTTACGAAAGATATAACACAATCGCAATAACTTGATATCTTCATTCTCGTTTGCTCGCTAAGAAGAAGGGATGAATAGGGAAGGTCACCCGCAGAAAGAGTTACTGTTTTTTTCCGAGCCCGCTGCTTATATCGTCCCGTTATTTACATCTTTCTTATTTAGACTTGTTGCCGCCTCAAAGTAAAAGTTCTCGGAAGTTGCTAGAGGGAAGAAAAAAAATCTTTGATCTTGACGTTTTGATGAATTCTAGCACTTTTCAAGTCGGGACGCATCGATGGCTTTTCAAAGAATGGCGCGCTGTAATTTAAAAAATATGAAAGTTTTGGAATGCTCCGAAAGCTCATTTATATTAGTTATAATAACAATATTGAGCGAAACTTTTTTAATAAAGTTTTTAAAACTTTTGTTAAATATGATACCGCCAAGGGGATTAGAGTGATTTTTTACAGCTTTTGGGTAATGTTCGTTTTACATATATTTTTGAGTTTTCGCAGCGTCTCTCATAAAGTTTTTCATTATACATAATACAACTTATATATACATTTTATTCCTATTCATATATGACTCATATATTCATTTTGACCCTCCCTGATCAGTTCGCCAGGACGAAATCAATTATTCAGAAGAAGATAAACTTCGTTCCAACTACAATCCATAATAAATGATATCCAAAAAAAACCACTTGCAAAAAAGACGATTCGAGGAGGCCAACTCAATTTCTCCGCTATCGAGTTAGCCACGCTGTCTTACATGAAGCTACAAGTCTATATAGAGCGAGCGAGCTTCTGTTTCCTCGTCCTCGAACTGTTGGGGCAAGTTTGACAGTAACGAAGCAAGAGCACTCCTCGATACTTTTCGTGATTTCGATTGCTTCAATTTATCGCCGCCGAAAATAAGCATCCGACACGCACCGAGCGCCGCCCGCGAACCCGATAAATCTAGCCAAAAATACCTATATACACACGCGTGTGTGTGGATGTATACGTATTTTCGTGTATCGAGCCTACACGTATCGAGCCGTGTACATAAATTATACATACGAAGCGCGTGGGGGAGTTGATGTATCGCTCTCCACTTTTCACTTGGAACAGCCACTTCCGGAGTTCGCAATGAGAGTGGCCCATTCTCCGATCGCTGCCCCCGCCGGCCAATGAAAGCGCTCGCTCATATCGAAGTAATAACCCGAATGCGAGAAAGCTTTAAAGAAAAAAGGCGGAAAAACACACGTGCAACATTAAACTTCTCTCGTGCGCCTTTTCTCCTTCGCCCGGGGCGCAATAAATTCCAGGATAAAAATAAAATCGAAGTATAGCATTCCTCCGCTCAAACGTATTCGCTGTACACTTATCTGGCAAAAAGTGTATACGTATATAACATCGCCGAGCGCATCTCGAAAATTCAATTTCCCAAAATGATCCTACCCTACATAACCAGCCGTAGCAAAGCTCGGATACAGCCGTCCAGCTTCGAATCAATAAACCCTCTCGTTTGCATCCTACAGCTCCAACGAAAAAAAAAAAGGAAAAAACGTCGAGCACTCGCATGAGCTGCTCACACTGGAGTCTCGGGGTGAGATTAAGGGCCGGAGGATGGATGGCGGAGTGCGCTCGGCTGCGGTACAATCCTGGCCGCTTGCCGCCAGGGCACTCGTAAAGCCGCTATCCTCCGGGGCACGCGCGCGCCCAGCGGCCCCCCAGAGATCATCCCCCCAGCCTCGACTTTCACCGCTTTCTTTCTCTCTCTTGCTATCGCCGAAGTCTCCGTCCTTGCCGCGCGCTATTATATACTTTTAGCCGCGGAAATATGCCGCGTTCGAGCTTAGGTGTTTACGAGAATCGGCTGGATTCCTCGGCAAAGCTCCGTTTTTTCCTCTCGTTTCTCGGCCCTTAACTATACGCTCCGCGCGCGCACTGCTCTCGTTCCCGTCGGCGTCGTCGCGGCGACGCCGTCTCGGCGCCCTCGGCAATAGATTTCAATTTCTTAGCCCCGAGCCAGTCTCCCTCTCTGATATACTCTCGCTTGCTCTCTCGCTCTTTGCTTTTCCGTGTGTGTGAGTGTGTGCGCGCGCGTCTCTCAGTGCTGCGCGCACGCCAGAATAAGAGAGAAAAAGGAGCGCGCGACCTCCTTTTGCGGCCAGAATTTTCGTCAGCTCGCAAATTAAACGTCTCTCTCTCTCTTCCGACCTACACCCGATGCTCACGCTAAAAGACCGGCTGCGTACGCCTCTCGCTTTCTTACCGCTTAATTTTGTGCCCAAGAGCTAGAGAGGGCTACTTTGAGCGCGAGAATCGAGAGGGTGTGAGTCTAGCCCCATACACTTCTCTCTCTCTCTCTCTTTACTCTCCGCGTCCTATCGTGCCCGCTCAGGCTCTAGGATCGTTCCAATTCTTCCCGGTTTAGCGGCGGAAGCGTATTTACACTTACGCGCGGCGCTTCCTTTTTTTTCCTCTTTTTCTCTCCTTCGCTTCGGGATGGCGCCGGATTACCGGCCGAATGGGCCGCGAGATATCGCGCCTCGGTTTATTCTTTCACGCTCTCTATTTTTTTTCCCTCGAGCAAATATATATGGATCAGAGGATGCGTATTACGGAATTACGCTTTCTCCCAACGTTTCGGATGTTTCCCTTTTTTTTCTCCTCTCTTTTATCGTTTTGCTTTGTTTTAAAGCGCGCGTTCGGGGCCAGAGACGGAAAAGATCGCGATCGCGCGCCGAGTGTTTCTGTATTCCGCGCGCCCGGGAAAACTGGGTGAGATAAGATGAACGGCAAACTTATTCTTTATGGCGCGTGTGCGGGTGTATATACGTGTACAAAGTTGCGGGCGCGCAAGAGCTGGGGGATGAGCGATGTGGGAAAGTTTCATTGTGCGCGACATTTTCAGATGTACCCAAAGCATCCAGATGTAATATTAAGAAATATTTTTATTTGTATATTTTAGAGTAAAGTAACTGGACGAGTTTTTAATGAAAAATGCTGGCGAATGAGTAACAGCGTTGGAGCGGAGCTAAAAGATGGACAAACTTAATTTTTCCAGCACTGCGTATACATGTATATATATAAATATAGAAGTGCGCGGGATCTTTTGCCGGCGACGAGGCGAGAGAGAGAAAGGGGAGGAAAACTTTTTATTAAAAAATTCTAAGCGCCTTGCTCGGCGACCTACGTGGGGTCAAACTTAATAGTACTATTATGTGGCGTCATACTGCAATACAATATAGCACTGTATGTGACGGCCCTTCGGCGAAACTTAGCGCGCGCGCGCAAGCTCGGCCAACTATTAAACTGCCATAACTCCTCCAATATTCCGAGTTATTTCAGAAATGAAATAAAGTTTGCAATGAAATGAACCTGCGAACGGCCAAAAATTCTCGCTCAAAACACCGAAAATCCACCCCCCCCCCTCGAGCTTACACGTAGTTTAATTACACGCCGCGCGCGAATTTCGCCCCGACGCGTATAGTCTTGCCAGGGAAATTTAATCAAAAGCTCGCTTACGTATTTACTTATTAAAATGAGAATCGGTGAAAATATATAGAGGCGCGGGCGCTAATAACGAGCGGCACTTTACACAAAGCGGCTCGTTCCTGCATTACAGTCGCGCTATGGTTATAATAAGCTTTAACTAGATTTCCAGCGGCGCTCCGAGAGTCCAAGTTTTCGAGGAGCGAGCGCGCGCAAGCTAAGAGAAAAGTTGGAAGTCTTTGGATAGTTTCGAAGTATTGAGTCTAAGAATCAATTAAGGGGATATAGTCGCGGGCGTGGGTGCAGCTTGCTATAGCTATAACTGCCGGGCTCGTAAAAAAAGGAGAGATTCACTTTGCTCGGCGCAAACTGTATGGAGCGGGAGAGGCTGTGTATAGCTTTACGGAGATAAAATTTAATCCTTTGAGCGCGCTCGTTATTTTCAGAGTTAATGGATGAAATGTAGTTGGCTCGCTGGATGTAAAAATAGGGGGTAATTTCCTGGATTCCGAGAGTCCCGGTATTAGCGGATTATTTAAATTTTCCATATAGAATTTTCTCGCTTTTCTGATACCTTGAGTGATTAGCAGTTCTTAACTTTAATAGCCCTAATATATTAATTGAGTCGGAGTTACTTTTCCGTCCCGAAAAGTACTCGGAAAAGCAATTTTCGATTTTCCGAGCGCTTTACTGGCCCCCACGAGCGGATAATTCAAAGTTCAAGATAAACTTGGGCAATTCATTACAATGTTCCGGCGCCGGGAAGATATGTCATTCCAAAGTTGAATATTAACATGTGTAATTTGATATGCTTGACTCTCTGCGAGAGAGCATTAATCGCGCGCTCGGTTTACGATCGAACTTTTCCTACTAAAAAATATATATCTCCTTTCCACTTTTCTGAATTATCACAAAAAGATAACAATAGCGGAGCCCGGAAGAGAGTGGAAAATTTATTTACCGTATTAGAATACACGGTTTAAAGTTCAACTTTGCGCTCCGCGTCTAAAAACGAAACGATTTATAGTCCGCCCAAACGGATCCACCGCAGGATTAGTATTAAACCACCGTGCATCCCAACCCTTTTAAATCACGCGCTATTCCATTTGTAATTCCATTCCCAATATTTCCGTAACAATCCGAGCGCGACAAAAAAAGCATAAATCCAATCCAGCGAGTAAACTCTAAATACGGGTAAAGCAAAAAAGTACAAAGAGAAAAAAATGCATAGCCCATTGCACGTAGCATTAATTCAATGCAACGCGAAGCTCTCCGCAAACCGAATCCGCGGGAGGGGAAAAAGGACGAAAAGGCGGAGAGCAGCAGCCGCTTATATATACACGCGGACACGTATACACAGGCGGACTCGGCGCGCGAACGAGAAGCAATTTCGCGGTTCTTCACCTTGTCGTCGTCGGCGCCGAGCAAAAAGAGCGATTAACTTTGCATTCATCCAGTGTTGGGATTAACTGGGAGAGAGAATATCTGGGCCAACTTCTTGTTTGTTTTCCTTTTTCCCTTTTTTTTATTGGGAGGGAGAGCAAAAAGAGGCGGGGGGG
Source organism: Eupelmus azureus (assembly GCA_030522685.1). Lineage (NCBI taxonomy): Eukaryota > Metazoa > Arthropoda > Insecta > Hymenoptera > Eupelmidae > Eupelmus > Eupelmus azureus. The sequence continues at coordinate 5,461 of JAPYZA010016378.1, forward strand.
CTTGCTTTATTAATCTCGAAGGTTAATTACGATGCGGCGGGGTTATTAAGCGAGAGGAGGAGGCGTGCGCCGGCGAAAAATTATCGGCGAGCGCTCGTTAGTGGAATGTCGTCGGGACGATAATTATGTCAAATTGTAAATCGAACGGTGAAAGTTTAACGCTGAGAAACTTTTCGGTAATAATAAATTAACGCTCGAGTTTTATCGATCGGCTCCGCGAGCCTTCGGTATGCCAAGAAAGCGTTATTGCGAAACTCAATAACGCAGAAAATTATAATACTTGTGCTTGCCATTGATTTCCAATACGAGCACTTTCATCCAGAGAGTATCGTTTCAACTTTCAATTTGCGTGAAAGGATGATGAAGTATAGGAACTTCGTTTGCAGCGCCGTATGAATTTCAGCATTTCACCACGTGGCGGCGGCCACTCGACGCGCTTGTTCTCACACCCCAACTCGAGCTACATCCTCTGCCAGAAAAATGTCAAATTTCAGATATACAAACTCCAACTCGCGGTTATACTCGAGTATGCCGCACGTTGCGGCCTTTTTAAGCACACCTCGAGCTTATCCGCAAACTCGCGCATGTAAGCCCGCAAGTGTCAAAGTTGCCGCTATCACGCGTGCTCAGAACTTTATAATTTCGGCGCATCGCCGCTCTGCCCCCGGCGCGTAACAATACGCGCTTGATTATTCGCGTAACCGCTTCAAAGCGAAACGGCCACGGCGCTTCTTTGACGTTTCCGCCGGCGGGCCGTATTATTCCGCGGAAACCAACTCGATTTCCCGCGCTCTACGTGTACGGAGAGGGAGAGAGCAGCGGCTCTCGGGTTTCTATGGTGAGGGAGAGACAGCGTAGCTATGTGCCACGACTATACTGATTTCGATATCGATGCAGATGCGAGGGAAAAAAATTAATGGAACCAGGCGCTGCTCGAGTGCAAATGAAAAATTATCGGGTAGGGGCGATGTATGGTAATTGAGCTAGTTGGCGCGCTCTTTTTGAGCGGCTATGAAAGTTTTTTAATTCGAGATAGCGCGGGAGTAGTGCGGGGGATCGATTTGCATGCGTATGGCGGGGATGGCCTGCCGCTGAGAGCCGGATGATCGAGTAATTTGCATGATTAAAAAAATAAACGGCTGGGTATTTGTTACTGGGTTATTACTAGGATCTAGGGGGAGAGTTGTATGCAGGTTTTTTTCTGCATTTTCCATTGACGAATGCGGGATGTCATAGTGGGAATGTACGTAATTATGTTTCTGGGGTTTTCCAAGGTAACTGGGCAAATCCTTTTTTAGTATTATCGAGAAATTTACGTTTTAATGCGCTCAAAAAAGAGAAAATAAGTTAAAATTTTAAATTTAATTATTTTTTTATTAAGATTAAAATGCGAATGTAATCGTAGTTATAACTTTAAGATGTTTTTTCTTTTCTCTAAAATAGTAAATCGTACGAGTTGTTCCAAAAAACTTTGAAACTGGATCAGGAGTGGCTATTATTTTCTCTTAGAATTTTCATTACAAATCTCATATAAATAGTAACAAAAGTGAATTCAAAAGTAACTATTATCAAGAAACTTTAATAGTTTGTGAAAGCATATTTTATTTTCATTATGCTTTTATTTGATTTTGGTATGTCTATCGCTCCTATTACATTTATATAATTATATTCATTTTTCGTGATTTCATCAAATTGTTGGACTCAAACGTATATGATCAAAGGAAGGGAAAACAAGTTGAATCTAGATAAATAGGTAATTAAAACTGAATTTATTTAAATTACAGTGGATATAGCAAAAAAGCTTGAAAAGTGATTGTCCAAAAATTTACTTATCCATTTAGCCTAATGCGATATCAACTTCGGTAGCTCCATAAATTTTATACAAAGACAAACCTCTCTAAAAACGGTAATTATATGTTTACTTTCTTTTATACCTCTCAACATGTTATTATTTCTTCAAATTATCTATCAGTCAACACTCACGGCCCTCCCAAATTTTAAAAATCAAAACTTTCAATCTGACAAAAACACTGCGACTAAACATCGCATTCAAAACCCTCATCAATAAATTAGCCAGACTCACTCGCACTAATTCGAATCAACCACCATCCAAACCGCCCCCACAATCCACCTCCATCCAAGTACCCATTTTTCCAGCCATCAAATTTCCATAGCTCTCCCACGCGATCGCCATAAATAACCCACTCGCCAGCTCCGCAGCAGCAACAATGCCGCCGTATCCGCAAACATCCTGCGAACTAACCGTCCCGAATCCCCTATTAATACGAGTTTACACGAAACTGCAGCTCCGGCGCGCTCGCGCGAGGCATTGTGTTACACATAAACTCGCGGAAATTTACAGCGGCCCGGCCACTTACGTATCTCTCTCTAATCGTTTTACAAATTCACAAGAGCGCCGCGGTGCGTTCACCCCTGCGCGTGCCTCGGCCCGCAGAAATTCGCGCATTTATTTTCGAGCACAATGCACGGCCGAGCGAGATTCTCCGAGCTTTTCTCCTCTGCACAGCGCGACGCACAATGGAGCCTCTCGCAGAGGTACAAAAGCCGAGGCGAAACCCCCGTGTGCATGCAGCGATGCCGTTGAGACAAATGAGACGTTCAAAAGTTAATTTGGACGGCTTGCCTTGGATTCCCCGCAGATTTTGTTTTTCTATTTTTTATCTTAGCGAGAGCTTCCGGTGTGCCTCCCCGGGGAGAGATAAAATCGATGCACCGAGGGATGTGTTTTTTTTTCTTGTCCGAGAGATGAAAAAACAGAGAGCATTAGAGAGCCATGGTTCAAGGAGGCTCGCGCGAAATCGTTTTTCCATACATATTTTATTCCCCCGTGAGCTTTTGTTTTATGAGTATGGGCGGGCTGTATCGGCATACTCGGGAATGTTTGATAAATGTAAATACACGCCGAATAGCTTTTCTAAGCGTTTAGGCAATACGAGAGTGGGGCCAGAGAGAAGGGGTTCAAGGCCGCGTTAAACGGCCTCTTCTTTTCGACATTATTACAATAAAATCGCCGATTTAGCCGGGCTAATGTTGCGTAAGAATGTTAAGTGCGCGTTATTGCGGAGAGATAAAAATAGCAAACGACCGGAGCCACCTTTTTTTCTTCACTGAAAATTAAGCGAGAAAAGAGCTACGGTCTCATTATAATCGGATCTATTTTCAGGGCTTCAATTGTCTCTGACGTAAAGATTTTCCCCCATGGGAAAGTACGTGAAAAAACGTGTCATTACTTCGCGCTCGACTCTAGCCCGGAGAAAGCGAGGGACGCTGAATTTCCCGGTAATTTGAAGCTTGAAAATAGTTAAAAAATTAAAGCACATATTTCAGCGGAAATGGATCGTATTACCCTTAACTTAAGGCGTGCGCGCGCGCGCTCTCACCGCAGAAGAAAAAATGACGCAAATTATTTCAAAGCCGCGCTCTCGTGTATTTTTAACTCTTTAATAATACCCCTTACTCCCGATTCAGCGTCTTAATTTAGCTTTAAAAGATGGCTTTTTGTTTGCCATTATTTACAAGAAAAAGACAAAGTGGAGGAAAAAAAGAAAAGGATCCGAAAGCTTAAACAGGATTAGAGCCGGCCGCGCGCGTGGGCCTGCCTCTATACCCGCACTCGCGCACGTGTGCGGGCTTTCCTTTTTTTACGGAAACATTTGCTCTTTCGGGCCTAAATCTGTTGATCCGATCAGTCGTACAAGCCGATATAATAATATTCCGTAGAAAAGTGGATGTCTCGCTGGCAATATACCTTGGAAAAGCGAGTGGAAGAGTATCATCGGCCGGACTCCTTTCGTCCGCGATTTACTAGATTGAACGCTTTTTCAAACTGCGACTCCTTCTTTATTGTGCGCCATTGAGGAAAAAAAAAGATCTCGACACGCGCATGACATTTAAACCCTCCATTCTCGAAAAAAAAGAAAAATACGCGTGTATATATTTTTAAAGCTCCGGAACGACAGTAGTACAACACAGGACACACGGCTCATCCGCTGCTCGTGCGAATCGAATATCCTTCCGGAAAAAAAAGCTATCGAGTATCGAGCTTACACGTGCGTATAAAATATATCCCGGGCACTTAAAAAGGAAGCGCGCAGGGGCCAGGCTAAAAGAGTTCCGCGAGGAAGTTGGCTAGAGGCTCGGGATATGCCTCCGGCGAGGAAAAAATTATCGCTCATCAATCACCGTGAAGCGCGCCGGGGATTAGAAAAACGATTCTCTCTCCACTTGGAATTGACCTAGTTGCAGGCCGGAGCTTTCTGGCCCGCGCGCGCGCATTTTACAAAATTTTCCCGAAACGCATAATAGGCCTCTTATAGGCGGGCTAATCGAGCCTGGCAGGAATCTCGCTCGCAGGATTTATGAAAAGGGTGCGCTCCTCGCTACAAATTGGTGGGCTGGATGTATTTGTCCGTTCCCCGACGGACCTAATAGCCCCTCGCTCTGCCGGGAAAGCGCGCCTCTATATATATAGCCGTTGGTCGGGTCGGACGGGCAGCCGCACAAAGAGAGGAAAATCGCGGAGGGTGCCTCTCTCGCACTTCACGGCCGCAAGATTAAACGTCATCGGGGAAAGCGAAAACGGGGGGAGGTCGATCCGCAGATCGTAGATTATCGGCGCGTCAAGGACAGCAGCGGCGGGGGACTACGAAAGCAGGTACCCGTATGAGAAAGGGTTGATTTAATTAGGGGGAGATGGTCGGCCCTTTGTTTTCGACTTGTTGCACTCGATCGATCGAGTAATCGCCTACAGGCGACTCTCGCAGGTATACACACTTATAAACTGGCATGAAGCTTTTTTTCTCTCGTTTCGAGTATTTTTAGGCGAGGAAGCGCGCCGCGCCGCGTAACGCTTGGCTGCTGCGCCATTACGTAAGGTGCAGCTCGCGCCCGACTCGTGTATACTTATAATGTGTATATTTTGGGATATGAGTTTCCGGGCGGAGAGTGCGAGCGAGATAGAGTACTCAAGCTCTGTAATGTCTTTTGCGAAAGAGCGAGCTTGCGAGGCGGCGGGCTTGATGAGTTTTACATTGTCGTAAGGGGATTTTGGGAGGGTGTCGCCGGGGCGAGCTGCGACGCGGAACTGCGACGTTTGGGGGGCTTTATTGTTGGAATGAGATTAGCGGTGCTGCGTGGAATTTCGGAGAGTTGTTTTGTTAAGTGTTGTCGGGGCGGTGTTGCTGGTTTCGTTGCAAGCTCGGTTGTAAGTTGGGTTGAAAATATGCGGAAACTGAATCGTGTGTGGAAGGATCAATTTCAAGAGCGGTAATTACTGTTGAAGGCATACTTTTCAGGCTAATTTGAATTTATGGGTACTTTGCCTGCACGCTTTATTAGCCAATTGATCTGCGTTAGAGCGAGGTTGCAGCAAATTTCGCGCCCCGGCGCGCTCTGCGTCAAAGAATCGTAGTTTAATCAAAGTGCTTCGTGCCTGCTATGTACATCGTTATATGTATATAGTTCTGAGTCAATAAAATTGTCACAGCACAGCAAGCACTCGATTCAAACTCAATGAAAACATTTTGAATTTAGAATAAAAAACAAAAGTTAAATGGTAAAAAATACTCGTTTAAATCCTAATTATCAGGTGGAATATATCCCCTTGAATATTTGAACGAATGAAATGGAGTTTTACACTTTGAGTCAATTTAATCATGTCTACTCTCTAGAAAGTCTTGCGCTTCTTAATTGAAATCAAACACGTTTTAATTTTAAATTCGCAACTCAAATATGTAAAGAAAGATACCTATAGTAATCCTTTACAAAATGTCAACAAGGACGTTTCCAATTCAATAATTTCGTTTTTCGCAAATTATCGCAGATCACATTTTATAGAGCATTTCGAGATATCAGAATAATTTTTGGTAAAATTTAGAGACTTGGAGAATATTTATGCTCTAGAAATTGCAAATGCACTTTTCTATTTTATTATAATACAGCCATCTGTCTCCCGAAATTTTGGAAAATTCACCATACCACTGGAAAATGCACGAAACTTTAACAATGATCTAATAAAGTTTCAAATACTTTATTGATAAAGTTAAATTACGTTTCTATATAAAGGTCTAAATATAATTCAATAAAATTTACTCTTTTTGTCATTTCTTGTAAAAGTTCAAAACAAATTTTATTTTTCAGTACATGACTTCTGAGTGATTCATCAAAACTTTTTTCGCTGTTATTTGGAAAGTTTTAAATAAACACCTTTTGCTTTGAAGCCTTTTTAGCATTCATAACCTGTCCGGAAACAAACAAAACAAACAAACGTTTTTGCAGAAAAATCGGAAATCATTTTTTATCTTTGTTTGCCACATGGATATTACTTCAAATATCGCTTTGCTGCAATATTTTTGTCACACTTGAAAGAAAAATCTATTTTTTTATCCGTATACACGTATAATTCAAAGTTTCTTTTTGCGACTCATATTTTCGACGTTCCAAGAGAAAAATAATTGCAAAATTGCCTTTGTAAAGAATAAAGCGCAAAGAAAAACATCCCCTACAATAATAATAGAAGTGGCATGGATAAATAGGCATTTCATCCAGGCAATAATCCTAATAAAGTACATATTTATTAGGCTCCATAATTAGCTACTCATGAAATAAGGATATAAATAAAAGTAATTGAATGATTACCGAGCGATCAGAGGAGCGCGTCAAATTGTTTATGTGTATGGCAACTTTGTGCGGCCCGCTTCCATAAGCCCCACTTATTATATCGACGCGTCCCTATTTATGCTTTACTCTCGAAAATTTCTCGCATCTTCGCCGCGGGGGGTCCATATAATACATAGCATTAAGAGGCCTATAGTCAAGCATTCGGCTACTCATCTTATTTATCGCCGTGGACTGTATCTATTTGCGTGTCCTCTCGCTTAATGATTTATCACCGTGCCATGGCCAACTTTATCCCCGCGCTCGTCCACTTTTGTGCGCCCTCGTAAAATTCTTCTTCAAACACGCGCATATATATAAGCCCCCGAAACGCTGCCCAGGATATATAGATTTAGCTCGCTCCAGCGTTGACGCTCAAGTAGCTCTGGTGTGCGTGAAAAAAGGTAGAAATGCCGGAAGCGCCGATATAACCGTTATTGTTTCGCGCGTGGCGCGTGCAAAAATTAATGAAATCTATCAATCCGAGGGCGCGAGCCCGCGTTCAATGGGCGCGCATTTTTCGCTGTCATATTTCAAAATAATTCGATAATTAATCGAAGCCGGCTTTCACCGGCGCGCGATAAATCAGATTACATTTGATTTTTGTTTAATTGCTAAAATTATTGCTTACCTTATATAGCGGACAGGCATCCAATGCTTTGCGGCTAATTGAGGAGAATTGATCGTGTGTTTTTTTTAAGCGCTTCCATTCGTTTAGACGCTTTTTGTCTTGGCTTATTTATCGCATCACTCTCGGAGCAGTGACGTCGCTTATAAATATAGCTCGCGAGAATGTTAATTCATTAAGGATGAAATTTAAAAATCGATGAAGCTTTCAGCGCGCTGGGTAACAATTATTACATAAGCCCGCGGATACAATCAATTATTATAATTTATGCGTTGATTGGGAGATTGAGATTTTATGATTTAATTAGGGATAACGATTTTCAATTACCAGACGCTTCGGCGCGTGCGCGGCCCTTAAACTTGCAAATTGAAGAAGATATATATCAGGCGGCAACGTCACAATGCCGTGAATCGTGCTAATGAATGACGTCACGGCAGCCTGGACCTATATAGGATTTACTGAAAAACTTTCGTGATTTACATCTTTCTCTTCTCCTCTTTCTTTATTTCTCTCAGGGCTTTCACGATGCGCGCTCGCTCGCTCTCGGGCCTCGGCGGCTGAAAAAGATTTAGAAAGAGGGAGAGCGAGCGCGAGAAAAGCTGCCATTAATTAAGCGTGATATAATCATTTTACATCAATTATATGAAAAAGTTTGTCGCTCGATCTTTCTCGAGTGTCGCGGCGGCAGCTCGTCGACACATAAAATAACAATTGACTCGGCTATAAATATAAAATAAGATAATCCGTAACATTTTTATTAGCTCGCTGAAACGTACAATAATCATAAATCTAGTATTTATCTCTTAATTAATTCACTCGAATGTTATGACAAACTATCATGTTACGTGCTAAGGAGCCCGTGATAAATACCTAGTCAGAAGAAAAATTATCATTTAATCATCTATAATTAGTACTGAAACAACCAGAGGCCATTACTCAGTCCTCGTTAAATTAAGTCAAATTGTCAGGCTGGCCTCCGAACAAATCCGCCCAGCTCATCGGCAAACAAATTTGAATGGTAACGCGATTTAAGTAGTAACAGACGAAACTATCCAGGCCGCATGAATTTGTCCCGTAAGCTCGGGCGCTCCTCCGCACGAATATGCATTTCCTCGCTTTTCTTGCGCTCGATAAGCGCGTTTTCGCCGCTGGAAAAAGGGGCACGGAAGCTTGCGCGCGTAGGGCGGAGATGATATTCTTTTAAAATTCAAATTCGCCCGACGCTTCGAACGACGTCGTTGCTTATTTAGCCGAACCGCCGTCGTCCTGCGAGTAGCCATCAAAAATCCTATATATATTCAGCGCCCGCTTGTATTCGTCACATAGCGGCACACACGCAAATACATTAAATCAAACGGACGTAAAACCCGAAAATACCCCTGAATTCTCAAGCTGCCAGTGGCGATCGATGAAGACTCATAGTGCGCAGAAAAAAAGGCGGGAATCAGCTCGTCCATGTAAACACACCGCGTAACCAAAAAAAACGAACCCCGCCGCTCGTAATTAACTCTCCAGTCCATAAATTGCTCATCGGCGACACGCGCGGCCCCGAAAAAAAGCGGAGCCTCTCCAGCTGTAATTAGAAGAGCCGTAGCTCCCTCGCATCTATCGGTAAAAAAAGGCATCGCGCTAGGTAGACCGAAAATCCTTATCTGCCCGGCGCACAAAAGGCGAGCCGAGCCGTAAACATACACGCACGCCTCTCGGCGATGTATAGAGTGGGGAGTCTAGCTTTAGCCGAGGTATCTGGCCGCGGCGCTCCGGGAAAGCCATTTCTTATCAACCCTTTCTCTCGGCTGGCTTCCTTCCGCTAGCCGAGCGAGCGCGAGCGCAAGCGAGGAGATCACGGAGCGGATATAAAAAAAGGCGACGAAAAAAAGGCAGTTCCATTCTGGGCGGGCGAGAGACAGAATGGCCGAGAGGGTCGCGCGCCGGCGGTCATTGCATCAACGAAAGCTAAGTATATAGACGTGGAGTCGCGCGGAGGCGAGGGAGAGAGATGCTTTTTTCATCCTCGCAGCCCGGAAGGGACGCGATCGAGAACGGGGAGAAAACGTTTTTCTCTCCTGCTCGCCGCGCGAGACGGACGAAATGATTTTTCCCCCGCTGAGGAAGATGTATTGTCGGATGGGCTGTTGGGCGCTTGAAGCGATGTATCGAGAGGCGTTTTAATTGGCCTCAGGGCGATTATAGCGGGGATAAGCGCTGCGCTGGGCTCGCTTGATGGGATAATACGCCGAAAAGCGTACACGCAATTTTGTCCAATCACGGCGAGTGGACCGCTTGATTAGCGCGATATGTTTGAGCGGAGGAGCGCCCGTTAAAAATTTGATTTGCAGCGCCGAGTGTAACGCTCTCGTGTAACTGGGTTAATTCGGACTTTCGTCTGATTGCCGGGGATTCGCCTGGTCTTTTTCTTCCGAAAATTCCGGGAGTTTAGGCTAAAAAGTTGGAATACGATTATAATTTCGGGGAGGAGCTGCTTCGCCGTTGATTTTGAGAAAGCGGCGGTTCGGGCTAGGACAAATTATCCCGGATCGTCGTTAAAGTTTAAAACTTGGCGTAATTGGGTTAATTCGAGAACGAAATTTCTAATCCCGCCGCGCGCGTCCGCCCGAAATTATCTAGCCATTTACACGCTCTCCCGAGCACACGCCTGATACCAGATAGCGAAAGAAAATCCAAAAAGCCCCCCTCTATATCTATATAAAAAAAAAGCCCCCGTCAAGTCTAGCCCAGCTCCCGCCCGATAAGAGCATTATAAAACTAAATCACAGCCCGCGCTCCCCATCCAGTCCTAAATCGCGAATCGGCAAGAGCTCGCTATCTCCCTCGCAGAAAGCCAGAAAGAGCCAGTAGTCTAGCCAGCCCGACATCTCCGGCGGTCATTGCATCTCTTACGCACGTGCAGCTGAGCTGTCGCGCCGGCAGACGCACTCAGCTCGCTATATATACATACGCATAGGACAGGAGAGCAATAGGGAAGCGCGAGACGG
>JAPYZA010016392.1:0-10033 GCA_030522685.1 Eupelmus azureus
TTATACACGTTCTTATGTTAGATCTTGCATCAGAATCCGGTTGAATATGTATCGTAAGATCTTGTATAAGAAACAATATCAGATATTGGATAAGAACTGGTATAAGATCTTATATAAGATATTGCATAAGATCTTGCAAAAAATTTTCAGTAGGGGTTTCATTATTCTCTTCAAACATAATTTGCTGTTCGATCGCCGTTTGAACAGATAAACGTACAATAGAATGGCTTCTACCACATAAAGGAAATTCTTGCAATCGCCAATTAGCTTCCATTGGGCTCAAATACCGTCCATCTATAAACTGCGCAATTTCATCGTATGCATGCTATATTCTTAAATTAATATCCTCTTTATGTGCATTGTGTATTCTTGACTGTGTACCTATTTGCGTCCTTTACATACTCCATTAAGAGATTTATTAAATAATTATTATATACCATAAAAAAGTGTATGGTTTCTTTAGCTAAAACCTTCTATTGTAGGTAAATGTTAATTTGAATTTTTGAATATTTGTTAGGATAAGGTTATAAAAACACTCTCTGTCTCACTTTTTCTTATGATCAAACAAGTCGTGACTAACCTTACTTCAATAAAATTTAAAAAATTCAAGTAAACATACCGGCAGATAAAACTGTTACCGAGTGTACGTTTCTATATATGTTAGGTGCCATCTGGCGCCATGTTGAAAGATTTTTTCCCATCGCTACGTGCGTGCATATATGCGTACGTGTGTGCCGGTATATATGTGTATCTTTGAAATAGCTAAGCTGCTTATTCGAACTGTTTAAATATTTAGCGACGAGCCTGCTGTGCGCGGCAATAATGTCCGATCACTGGGAAGAAGTGGACTGGGACAAAGAAGCCTTGGAAAAAGCAAATGTTAGCCCGAGCTGGTTTCTCGAGGGCAAGGTTGGCAGGATCGAACCCAAAGGATTGCTAGGAGCTTCTCGGCAGCAGCACAGTCTCGGCAGCAGCAAGAAGCTCCGGCCGGCATTCCTCGTCCCAATGCACGGCGGCATCTGGACCTTATGTGTCTCCCTCAGTGGTGAGTTTAGCTTATATTTTTCACATTCTGCTAAATTTACGAGTTTCCTAGTAGATGTATATCTATCAGGAAACAGATAACTGTTATATCGTGAAAATAGGATTTAATTAAAATTTTTGATGATTGTTAATCAGTCTAGTGGCTGATAGAACGAATTTAAATTGGAAGCATCTTACTCACTCCCGCACTTTGTTTAATAGATTTTTATATATTTAATAAGTGCAGTTTATATCTGAATCATTTATTTTATTTATATACTTACAATATTATTTATAATTACTCTCTGAGTTATAAATCATACAGTAATAATTGAAATAACAATATTTTAAATTAAGAAACTCACTTGAATTTTCGTTTGTCAACTTAGTAAAAATAGTAATAGTAAATAGTTTCAACCTAATTGTCTACCTGAGAGGTGCACAGAGCTCGATCGACAGTGGATACGAACTTATTTCGGCACTATATATTTTGCCATTTATGATACTAAATGCGTTTATAAAATTATTATAAATTTGAAAATATTACAAAAATTGAAGGTCATTTCATAATCACGCTTAATTACTTGTCCAGAGAGGACGCTTGATTTTGCAAACGGTACGCATCATCAAGAAGAAGCAGTACAGTAAGAACTCTTGATTTTTTATATTTGCATAATTGATAAAAATTGATTGTTAATACATATTTTTGAACTTTGAGCACTTAATACACAAAGACAAAGTTAATATCTATGCTTCGAACTTAAATTGAAATCATTTCATAGAAAAAGGAAGATGAAAAACAAGAAATTCGGAATCAACAATTTCTTCCTATAGATATATCTAGGGGGAAAATCTTTATGTCGCATTTCTCGTTTATCATATCCATTTTTTAATAAAATAATTTCAGTTTGCACAATAGATAGTAAAATTATCTTTGTGTCAACTCTTAAAACTTAAAAAATATGAATTAAAAATTAATTATAATCAATAAAGATAAAGCTAATAGATCAAAAATCATTGTCAGATTCTCCTCAAGGATGTTTTCCCGTTGCAGCGGGGCTGATGTCAGGGTCAAATTAAAAAATTTATTTATCTCCAAAAGAAGCACCGCTGGCCCTATGAAACGTTTTTCCATATAGTTCATATTGTTATTGAACATCACACAATAGTTTTTCAAGAAATTTTTAAGTTAAACACCCCGTATGCCCTATTAACCCTAGCGGAAAAAAGAAAATGTAAATAACCGAAAATAATGGAAAATAACTAAAAATAATTGAAAATAGTGGGAAATAACGGGAAACAACTATTATAAAATGTTTGAAAGGAAACAAAAATAACAGTTATTTTCCGTTATTTCCAGTTATGTCCCGTTATTTCCAGTTATTTCTCGTTACGTTCAGTTATTTCCCGTTATTTTCATTTTTTTAATGATATATAGAGAAAAAATAATTTTGTATCAATAAAACGGGAAATAATGGGAAATTACGGGAAATAACTGAAAATAACGGAAAATAACTGTTATTGGAACCCTCAATATTTAAAACTATTATTTGAAAAAAAACTGGAAACAATTGCAAATAAGGGGAAATAATGGGGAATAACTGAAAATAATGAGAAATAACGGTAAATAACGGGAAATAACTGTTTTTTTTGTTTTAATTCAAACATTTTATAATAGTTATTTCCCGTTATTTCCCACTATCTTCAGTTATTTACAAATTCGATTTCCGCTAGGGAAGTCATTAATGAAGTCATTAATAACTTTTATAACAAATACTAAAAAGAATTAAATTTCAAAATTTCACTAACTCGACATTAACTCGACTCTGAAATCACTTTTCACCGGTTATTCCGTCCAAGTCTATTGGTTGTGCCAGGTTCCAGTTTATAAGTTAAGTTCGAAAAACTTGCGCGCGTGCTCGATAGCGCGCAGTAGTTAAAGGGCGAACCTAGTCGGCTGTTGAGTATCCGCCGAGCCTCTAAATTTTCCTCGCCGAAATTTTCGCTTGTTTTCGCGGTTTATTTTTATTTATAGAAAGTGTATATAGGTTTCTTTGAAACTAGCGTCTTTAAACGAGGTATAAGGACAGCGTTTCATGCAATTATCGCCGAGTATTTTGATAAGACAAATTATAAATCGGAGTAATGAATTTCATGTAATTGTGCAACTCTCTTTGCAGTGTTTTTAATAAATTGATTTTGATTTTGTTACGGATAAGAATATTATAACCGAAAAATCGATATTATTTGAGCGTCGCACAAAGTTAGTATTAAAGATAAGATTAGTTGTTAATGAAATATAAGTATATTTTAGCTACAATAATATTTCTTGAGAGCGAGAAAATATAGTTTTGATTTATATTTAAAGTAATAGTGCAATACATAGGCTTATTTAGAATAAGATTGTAGAAAGTAAACAGTTCGTGAAAATGTTCATCGATACTTTATAAAGCGAGATATTTTGCGTTCCTTCCTACGTATGTATTTTTTATGTATTGCTTAAGTTTATGTTGAACATATTATTTAATGTATTATTTGATTTAAATATTAATTTTATTGAATGTATAATGTAACCTATAAGTTATAGTTATTTATCCGATATGTTTATACAGATAGTTATTAATTTACATATTTTAAAACATTTGAAAAAGTGTAAAATTAAATTTAAGCTTTGATATATTAATTATATTAAAATAATTAAGTTTTAAAATATTGGAAGCATTAATACTACTTATAAGTTATACAAGTGTATGCTATGTAATGTTATAATTATTTAGATAACAAGTTTAATTATAATTAATATTATATAATGTGATAATTCTTATAGTAACGTAAAATTGATCGTAAAGAGTCAGCTCAAGAAAATCGTTGATTTAAAATTATATAATTTGAATATTTCATTTAAGATTACCAGTAGTGTAAAGGGGAGCCAAACAAGGAAGTCGCTGAATTATTTAAATTGCCGAGTGATTATTAATATTTGCAGAAGAAAGCACTCCAAGCTCTCAGGTTGAGTTTAGTGGATACCCCAACAGCCAAATGAGTGCATTTTGCTAGCAAATTTATGATTTGTTCTTGCTATTCTTTAATATAAATTTGACGTAGAAATGAGTCCTCATTTGCTATAAAAAATATTAAAGCAATTATTTTCATAGATTTTATGATAGCAATTTTGATCAAAACTAAAGGCAAGAATTAAAATTGCTATAAATTTGCTTGAATAAATTTACGTAAATTTGCTGTATATTTTATGAAAATTAATTCATGTTTCTATATGTAAATATTTCTCACGAATTAACGTCAAGATTTTATAAATTTGATGTCAATAAATATGACAAGAGTTTGCGTATAATTTACTGCATTTTGCCAACAATTTTGTAAAAAAATTCGGTTTGAATTTGACGGTTTTACATGTATTTGATATGCATGAAAGTTATAAATGAAATACTGCTGCACCTACGTATTAAGGAACTGGATTTAACTTTTTAAAATTATCAAAAACGGTGTTCTGTTACGTAGATCAATGGTAACCAGCTTAGCAAAGCTGCATCTCCGCCGATCACCGAAGTTAGGCAGCGCTGGGCTAATTATTCGATATGCAATGCAAATTTACTTCCGGTGTTTAGTCTATAAAATGTGAGTAAACACCCAAAGCATATGATGCATGTGGCCAACTTGCGGTCTTTTCGGGGATTCGCATCTCGTGATAATAAGTAGGGGAGAGCGGGGCTAGTTGACACGAGGAGTTCGACGTTTAATTGTAAATATTTAACTGTTTAATACTAGTATTTGATAATATTTGATGTTCTATAGGTAAGTCATAGCATTGTTAATATCTATAATGATTCGCATACACAAATCTAATTCTCTAAGAAAGATATTAGTAAAATAAAAATGTTAATTGTGCGTTATCTAGCCCCGCTCTCCCCTATAGAAAAAAGTCGGGAGGTATGCTACATATAGGTAACCATAAGACGCACTTGCTGAGCCACACTGGGCTGCAGGTGGATTAAATAATAGTATGTACATACATATCTACATCAGTGACAATCATTATTTATTTATTCATATAACAAATTCAATTTTTTTAAATTAATTTCAGTTAATTAAAATCCTATATGATTACGGTTTATTTGCGAAGTTATAAAGGGGAGTTATGTAGGAAATTCTTATGTACGGTGACTTCAGCGATGGTGAAATCTTTATGAAATATAGAGAATAGAAATAAGTTGCTTATTTGAGATTTCAATAATCGATCATTATCGTACAAAAATTAATTATTCTTGATGAAATAATTTTTTTATATTTTTTAAATGATTGACTCGTATATATAATTCGACTTTCGCATGCGACTACTATGCGACTGACATACGCTCAGGCGACTTATACAATTTTCCCAAGAAATGCTGCTTCTTCTTCAGTGATCTTGACGAGACTATTTCACCGATTACTGGCTGACCGACGTCTTTAATTTTTATGAGAACGACTACAAGATTGGTTATGAGATCATCTATCAGATTGACTACGAGACCGATTGCAAAACCGACTACGCGACCGACTACGATCCGACTTGTTTCACTTCTACGAGATGAATCATGAGACAATCTACGATTCTGACTATACGACCGACGTCTTCGATCGTTTCGATCAGATGGACTTTGATTATCTCGGGATCGATTCCTGGTTTGACTACATTGTTTCTCGTGATTACGATGGGTTTGTTTTGCTGTGCGCAACCGTTCCGAAAGTACTGTCGTAAAGTTTTTCTTCGTTGGATCAAATGCCTGTGATACACCGTCTAAAAATGCACAAAAGTTCAACTGATAATAGTTTATTATATATAAAACAAATTCTTAATTACAGATCTTCTTGGCCCGGGCCTCTATCTACCTTATTTAAGCCTCTGAACTTTGAGTATTTGTTTCGAAAGTAAAGCAACTTCACTATCTCTTGTAAAAAAACCTGAATTAAAATTCTGAAAACAGAAGCTCAAAGATAATCTATCGAATGGTGTGTTTAAAAAAATATTTTTTTCACAATCGGTTCAATTTTTAGCGACATCTAAAACTAGTTAAATTTTCGAAATTTCCTTCCCACTTAATCAGTTCCCAGAAATTGATAGTAAAGGATTAGAATTTTTATGAAATTATTATGAAAACTAGACATTAAAACGAAAAAAAAATACCGTACTCCAAATTGAAAATAGATTTACTAGAGATAGAACTACAGAATTACTATGGGCTCACCAATATGTGGAAAAGCCTAACTTTGAGGGTACAATAAGACTAAAAATTGGGGGTGACTTGCAGACCCCCCTCCCCTCCCCACATAATCAGGACAAAAATAAAAAATCTTCCCATAAATACATGGAAGCCTATTTAATAATATACTAAAAAATTTACCTTGATTAAATGCAGGAAGCTGGTTAGATTGATTTACAGTATTTCTATTAGCAGAAGTTGACTCAAAATGATACGTTGCACCCCTTGATGCATGATTATCAGGGAGCTAAGTAAATTGACGTGGAGCCAAAGCGTAATAAGAGTTATTATTTATATTCATTTGTGGTGTTCTGTCATCACCAATATGGATAGGTGACGGCTGTGCAGATTGATACAGAGCCATACCAGCAGCCGAAGTCCGATACAAATTATTATGTACATTGTTTCCTGCTTGAAAATTCGTAGATGAAGAACTTTGATGTGCTATAAAATTATTAGAGTAAATCATTATAAACACTCAAAATAATTTAGATTTTTTAAAAAGTCGTTTGATCATTATAGTTAGAAAACTGTTCAGTAATTGTAAATAGTGCAAATGTTTGGTTACTAATACATACATATAATTACAATGGTATTTTTCGATTTTATTGCTATAAAAACAATGCACCCACGATTGTCAGTTTGTCGCTCGAGCGAAGCATGGGTAAAGATTTATTACAATCGTGTAATAATCATATTTAAAACGTGTAATCCCGAATTTGATCAGCAATGTATTAGCTAAATGATTGAAACGAAAATCTTGAATAAGAAGCTTTTAGAAAATTTTGGGTCCCGTGACTTTTTTATTTAACATTATAATATTTATTATTGATTGATTATTAAAAAAAAAGAATAAATTTAAATATTAACCTAGATTGTTAACTTTAAATGCAGAGTTTCAGGTGGATTACGATAATTTTCATAGTTTTCATTCTCTGCTGTTTCAAAATTCGCAGATTAAAACATTTCATTTCCTGTAAATATTATCTTATAAAATAATTTCCAATTAAACGTTCAAACTAAAAAAGTTTGATTCAATTCAAACACAAATATATTTTGCCATGTACATAACTGATTTAAAGAATTATTTGATGATTATATTTGATTCTTTTGAGAGTAATAAAACGCGAAAATAATGTATTTCATAAAAATCTTTTAACTCAATGACGTATGTAAAATTAGTTAGTAGACGTATGCAAATTTAATTTAAAGACGCTGTAATAAAAAACAATAATAAATTTATTTTTTACCTCTATTATTATCATTAAATGCAGGGTACTGAGTAATTCCACGAAACGTCGGGACAGTTGCTGCAGTTATACCTAAAGATCCATATAAATTGCCATTTACGCCACTTTGTATTTCGGGATTAGACTCTTTTACATTTTGGCTTCCTACAATTTTTTTTTGTCAAATAAATAATTGAATTATATTCAATTATTCAATTAGAATTACATGGTATCGAAAGTTTCCGGAATTCAATAATAATTGTTTTTACTTAATTTATTTTTTTGTATCTTAACATATTAAGTACATGAAAATTTATTAGCGACTGATTTGATTTTTAAATAAATGAAGAGTGTACTTAGATAAAAAAAAATTTGATCGACATTTTCTTTAATTAATATTTAATTCTTTTACCATTATTTAATGAGTTTCTAATTTCCTGGACATTTGTACTACTTGAAAACTGTTTCTGTGTTTTTTGCCTATTTTTCATTAGTTTTTCTAAGTCTTTCTTCTTTTGGTAACTTCTATCTTCTGACGAAGATCTGTACCGGTGTGGACATTTAGGATTACGATGTGGTCTATCCTCTGCCATTATAACTATTTCCCTGAAATTTTTATAATTCCATTTTATATAAACTCAAAAATTATATATACATTATAAAGAACTAAAATCCTAGGCTTATGTGTGCGAAGTACACATGCAGAGATTATCGAGAAGGTTATAATGTGTCATTTGGAAAACATTCCAAAAACAATCTAATTGCGACTTGAAAACCAATAGCAACGCTCAAAAAAGTATAACAATACTCTTCGCACCTCGATTTTAATAACTAATAGATACAATTTTTAGTAAAAGTTTTTGAACAATAAAAACAGTATTTTTTATGCATTAAACGGGCAATGAATTTCGAGCTAGTCGGCGTGATTAGAAGAAATCTATATTATCGACAAAGTGAAACAAATAGGCTTAGCTAAATATATGTAATATGCAGCTAGTGTAACCTCGGCTAAGTGATAGAACGCGTTCTAGTTTTATTCTAGATCCAGAGATCGAGGATTAGAATTTCCGCGTCCGTGTACGTTTACCCCTTTCACCAAAATTCATATCCCATAGAAACGTACTTAATCATCAAATATCATCATAAACTAAAGAAATTTATAAAAACACGATTATTTCATATACTGATTTAAACGATAAACAGCGACGATTAACGTTCTAATGGGGTACGAATTTTGGCGAAAGGAGTAAAAGTAAACGCCTTAGCGTATTGTTATGCCTTTTTAAGAAATTGTGTCTATAACTGAAAATGTTAACTCACATAAATAAAAACAGTAGGTTATTTTTTGCGGAAAAAATTAATGAAATATAATACAATACAATATTAATTAATATATAATAATAATTAATATGTTAAGGGGATGGGACGGAGGCAGAGAACAATTTTAATATTAGAGAAAACATCCGTTCATTATATCAAATATTATATACTTAGTTTTTATTACCTACAGTTATACTTGTTACTGATGAAACCTTTATGGCCTTTTCGGTATCTTTTAAGTTATTTTAAGCAGAATAATAATTATACTAGGCGTGAGATTGACTGATTATTTCGATAAACTTATTTTATAATAGTACAAAATAACATTACTGTAGTATATTTAACATGTTTAATCAAACTAATAATTAATTAAAGTAAAACAGAAACTATATATGAATCGTCAAGTGGTTCATCATTATACATTGTACAAGTTGAATCATCATCATCAGTGTTTCTCCAAACTGGCATTCGATAACATTTTTTTTGTAACGTAAGTATGTTCAAATAATTCTGATTCACAAGATGATAATATGCCGACATCAAATGCATTTTCTACAAATCTAAATCTGTTGACTAAAATGTATATCAAATTTTCATTTACTTTGTATATATTTTTTACGATGCATATGGAGGAATCCTCTAACATGCAAGTATTATCTCGGTTATTTATACCTAATGTAAAATCTTTATTCTCAAGATTTTGAAACATAGACCAAGACTATAGTAAATCGTCAGATACGTTACAAAGACGTGGACCTGTAGACCAAGGCTTAAAGAGTTTCGTATGATTATCACTTTTACGAGTTTTTACTTTCTGAGATTCATGATTGTCTCTTTCTACCATACGATTATAAATTTGCTGAAGAGGTGAACCTGGTTTATTATAATATTTCCTAAAGAATGTCATATTATTTTCGTTTGGCCAAGCTGCATAGCTATCGAGAGGACCATATTTTATAACATCATCAACTAAATGACACAGGTTATGAATATTGAGAGACATAAAATTAATATTGTTGAAATAATGCGGACGTGGTGATTGGTAAATTAAGTAGACACAACATGGAACTTAGAAATGTAGTATATTATATTTTAGTATAGATTATGAGCCGGACTGGCTCGTCACTACGTGTTGACTGTTCGAAGGTCGGGCGCAGAG
This sequence comes from Eupelmus azureus, assembly GCA_030522685.1. Lineage (NCBI taxonomy): Eukaryota > Metazoa > Arthropoda > Insecta > Hymenoptera > Eupelmidae > Eupelmus > Eupelmus azureus. The sequence goes on from JAPYZA010016392.1 coordinate 9,993, forward strand.
AGAGAGGTGCGAGTTGGCCGCTGCCGCTCGCGCATCGTTCG
>JAPYZA010016403.1:0-16298 GCA_030522685.1 Eupelmus azureus
AATAATTATGATATCAAATCATAAATTTTAATTGAGAATGCATTCAGTTTCATTAAAATTGATATTGAATTTACTAATGGTAAGTTATCCAAAATTTTTTAATAATTATAATACTTTAATGACAGCGCCCTTGAAATATTTATTTTGGATGCAAATGGAATCTATTTACCTTAACGTGACTTTATTTTATTTTGTAACTTATTAAAAATCCATTAGTAAGAAAAAAATGTACTTTATTTACCATTTTTGAGAATATTTCCAATTGCAGCACATGGATGTCCACTTGCGACCAAAATTACCTGGTCAACCAGTTTGTCTTCTTGCATTTAAAATCATAACATACTCTAAATACCACTAAACAAATCTACTGATAAAATTTCAGCAATATCCAAGCGACAAAGCGTTCAACTAAAACGCGCCCAGCCCTCCTTATCACCCTTTTTTATCAAACAACCCACGTCTCCTCTCCCACATAATAATCCCATCAAGCCAAGCAGCGGGAAACACAGCCGAACAAACTCCCACGCCCTCATCGCACGCTTATCAAAGCAACCTAGCCAACTCACGCTGCAACAATGATCGCACGCCCTCGCGCGCGCGCGCGAAATCGGAGTTCGGTAATGAAGGACCGCCACGCAGCGCGCGAAAGCTCGACGTGCCTCGGCTTTTGCGAATATCAGCAGAAACGTCTCGCGTGTAATCGCTTCGCGTTTCCGCGGCTCGCTCAAAGCGCGCCTCGGAAGCCGAAGGGCAAGATCCCCGGCCTGTTGCGATTTCACTCGCAAGCTTGAGAGAGCTCTGGAAAGGGCAGGCAACGCAGCCCGCGAGGCGAGCTGCAATTTCCGAATGACGGGCAACGTGAGATGTGTGCGGCGGAGAATTCGGGGGGTCGAGTTTGGCGGGGGGTTTGCGGTTGGATGGATGAATTTGTTGATTTTCGGAAGGTTATATTGGGTTCTTGGTGAAGCTGTGGTGCGGTATCTTTTATGGATGTGTGATTGTATGTGTGAGTGTGTGCGTATTTGTATATATGTTCATTCTATTTAAAATAAGGGCAAATCTCAGAATGTTTTGATTTTTCTAATAACCAAAATCTGCTTTCTTTTAAAGATTGTTTCTCTCCTTGCAGTCATAACTTTCCAACGGTTCAAATTCTTACTATTTAGAAGCCAAATATCGTATCATAATATTTCAATAAGACCATGTTCATAGTTCATGTACAAAATTTGTGAGACCAAAAAATGTTAAATACTTGAGACGATAAATGAAATATGACTGCACTATTTTTAGTGTTGGTCAAAAATGTTTTCTTAAAATATTATTTGACTTCAAAACAATGTTTATTCAATTTTAAATGAAATTAATAAAAAATAAAATAAATATTCTAAGAAAATTTGAAAATAATTTTTAAAACAGTTTAAGATCAGTAACCGCTATATCACCATTTGAATAAAATAGCACGGAATATTTGGATTGAGATTACCTGGTTATCATTTTAAATTGATTTCATCTAACCTAGAAACATATTTTTCAGAATAGCTAATAAATTTAATATAGAAAGAAAAAAAAAATTTGTGTATTATTAAAAATTATAATATTATTTGCATTTTAAAATGATATTATAAGGTTCATTTTTTCTTGTATATTGAGTTTTTAATCTCCCTCACGTCCATAATAATATTTGTTTACAAAATTTTAATGGCTTTCAAAAAGCAACTATGTTGCGATAAGCGGCTAATATAGAATCATGCTTACGGATATAGATATAATCGTTTCAAAACATGCAAGCTTACCCATTAACATATTCTGATATACCGCAATGAACATGAATGGAAAAGATTGACCTCTTTAGCCCTCAACTAAAAGAGGAAAATGTGTCTGAAGTTCATTAATTTACATAAAAGGTGATTTAAATGTCACGTCTTACTAAATTCTTTTCTAAACTGCTTATTATTAATTAGCGATTCATTATATTTTTGTATAAGTAATATCTATTATAAATTTTGATTATCAGCTATCTTTAATTTTTTATATTTAGAATATACAATGCATATTCAAAAAACAAAATTTGCATATCAACAAAATAACATTTTTACATACAATACAAAATCAATTAGGTATATCAAAAAGTACCTCCGACTGTAAATAAAAAACGTCCTTTGAAAAAAGTAAGACTATTATCCTGATTGACCAGCCGGGCTTCTTTCTGCCCTCTATACTCACACATCCTATACGCGCCACGAAAAACTGCAAGCACATCGCTCAAAGGCTACCTTCTTTCTTCCCCTCCCCCAGCCTCTCCTCTTCCTCAAGTCTAGGCGATACAATGCACAGGGCCGTTCCTCGCAGTCGTTCGTTTTTACGCTCGCCGCGACGAGGAAGAAGCGGCAGCTGCGGCGGCGGTCAAAGCCCTTTCCCGTATATATATAAGCGCGCGCTCGAAACTCGGCGTGAGTTCGATCTGCGGCGAGCTGCACTCGAGAGAGAGAGAGTGGGGAAAAAAGACAGCGCGAAGATCTGTATCGAGAGGATCGAGGGGACCGTAGGTACTAACCGGGAGAAAATTCTCAAAATGGCTTTGAGCGGACGAGTAGCACTTTGGCTGGGTTGAACATGGAGGTCTGTGACAAACGGTGAATTGCTGCGTCGTTGACTCTTTTTGCAAGCGGCTGAGAGCGTTGAAGGGAATTTCGCTCGCTTTTGGGTAAACTGAGAGAGTGGATGTTTTAAATTGCTGGTTAATGTTAGCTGGATTATTCAGAATTTTGTAATTGTGGAAGTTGATGTGAAGAATTGTTCGTGCCTTTGGAATTGTTCTTGGATTTATTCAGTGTATTATATTGTAGGGTGAAGGTGTAACTATGCAAAGAACAAACGTAGCATTTGACTGTAATAATATATAGAACAGGGTTAAATGGACTATTGATTACATGTCCGTTTAAAATGAAATATAATTTCTTCCACTATAGTAGATTTTTGTTCCTGATAACTAACATAAAAAAGATCTACTGCAGTTCTCCTAAAATCAAAAAGAAAATAGATACATGGCCCACGAACAAGAATGAGAAAATATGTGCAAAAGAAAAAAATAAGAGATACGAGGTAAAAGAGCCGACCTGAAAGAGATATAACAGGCAATACGTGTAAAACAGAGATAGAGGAAGAGCCGAGGAAAAAAAGGACACACGGTGAGAGATATCAATGGTCTTTACCTCGCATGCTCTAGCTTAGCACGATCGGCGAAGTTTCTCAACGCGCTACATTTGAGCATCCACTCACGTTTGCCAATTGTAAAGTTTCCCGAAAGATTTTACGAAGTGGCTGCTGTGAGCCCGGCTGCCTCCTGGAGCAAGTTTCGAGGAAAAGCGATCCGCGCGCGAGCTCCTGATTTCTCGATCGGCTGATAAAGAAGACGTGGCAAAGCTGTGAGCTGCGACACTTTGTGCTGTTCGCGTGGAAATCTCAATGGTGATTGAAAACTTTTGAGGAGGATGCCTCTGTGTACTGGATGCTGCGTCTGAAAATATGAGAAGGCATGGGTTATTTGCTGTTTGAATGTGAACAATTCTGCAAGTATTGCTGAGATTTAGAATTTATAGACTTTGTGTATTACGTATTGATATATAAAATGCATTAACATCTACTTTATCACTTTACAGTAATATAATAATATCACATTATTTCGTTTCTATTTCTTTTGTTTCCTTTGGATTGAAATATTTAAGTTCTTTTAAAGGATTCAGAAGTTTATTTAAGCTCAATGAAATATCTACAATAGCTAGCGCCTTTATTAACTTTTTGAAAAGTGCAAACTATACCATCACAATATAGTATTCACTAGTCTTAAGAAAAGTCATTAAAAATTCAATCATCATTGTATTTCCTTTTCTATAATAACCATATAACGCAACTCATTGAATACCATTATCACAAAGATTGATAAGAATAATACCGTCTCTAAATCAGATGACGTTAACAGGTGTCTTCCACCAGTGGATAGCAAAGTCAATCCTCGACGGCAAATCCAGATTTATAGACTGACGAAGATTGCCAAGGTCCGTCAGGCAAAGCCGGACCTAATCCCTATCACCCTAGACTAATCGGCAGCATCGTTCAGTCAGTGCCACCACTAGATATTGACTTGCAGTATTTATTAGGCTACGCATTCTCATTTGACACTAAGATAAAGAAGATAACTTGCCCTAACTTTTACTTGAGCCTATTCATCTGATTAAGATAACTGTAATGGATGGTGTGTAGTAGTCGTGTTATTCACGTGGATAATGTAAAAGCAAAACTATAAATTATCTAGCTGAAACAAAGCAAGATTCAAATATAGTCTTTTTAAGATAAAGATATTTTTACATAAAAATAATTAGCGTTTCAAATTTTTGAAACGCTTGCCTTTATTAAGTAAAACGAATTAAAATCAAGGTACATGATTAATTATTTTACTTATTCAACACCCGATTAAGGAATTTGCAGTATTTTCAAGAAAATCAATTATCACTCCTTCTCAAATATTACTTAGTGCCATCTTGTCGATCTAAAAATCTTTTTTTCCCATATTTCCGACATTTTTATAATTTTATCAAGAACGTTCCAATACATAAAATAATTCAAAGACCAGCCCTAACGAAATCCGGCAATCTAATCGTCAGTCAAGAAACTTGACTGTTCATGCTCTCCGCGGAAGCCAGCGGTCAGAGAAGCAGTTGATTGATGTCCAGCTCGGGGGGCTCGTACTCATCCAGCCGATTCCTGTAAGTCACCCCGCGTGATTCATTAATCCCGGGAGCAGAGCTGCGTGTGTGTCCTATGTCTGGGCGTTTATATAAATAAACGTGCACGCCGCGGCGTTTTAAATGTCCGAGGTCTCGTTTATTCGAGACTAGTTTCAATTAAGCTAGCTTTTTAAGCTTCAGTGAAGATTGTTTCAGGGGTTGAAGGATGGTTGGAACATTTTACCGGTCGATAAAATCCTCGAGAAATTATTCGAAGAAATTATTCGGGTAGATATAATAATAGATCTTTAAATTCAAAGTTAAACAATTTGAACTCATGCAAATGAATTATTTATTGAGAAATTCTTGTGATTGAATTTGTTCCAATAAGACTTCAATAGACCGATTCAATCCGATTATAAATTATTAGTTTCAGTGAATGCTAAATGCATGTATTGCACCAAGAAATGATAAGACCCTTAATTAGGTAGGCAATATAGACATGGTACAATTATAGTTAAGTAGATTATTTGATCAATTAATGCTATTATTTAATCAATAATAGTTTTGGTATACATCAAGTACATCAAATAGATACATGGCGAAAACATTCACATTTTACGTAAACGATTTTTTTTCAAACACATATTCTACGTATAACTGCAACAACAAAATGTCTTCTTTCTCCAAAAAGCCAAAAACGAAAGCAGCAACAGCAACTAAGCAGAGAAGTAAATCATTTCCCCAAAAACCTGTTCACCCACATACCTCGCTGTCGATTCGTCCCCCCACCCATCCTCATCGCTCCCACCGCCGCCCATAAGTTTCAAGGATCCCCATTACCGTGGCTCACTCGACACGGAGCCCTCCATATCTAGGTGCGCAGTGCACTGTCTCAGCCAGGCCCGTACGTGCGCACCCGGCCACGAGTGGACGGCTGTTTATTTGTCGCTGCACCGCCGACGTATGACGAAAGAGCTAAGGAGCCGAGAGAGAGAGAGCGCCGCAGAGCGCATACGTAACTAAGCCAAAGGCATTTCCCGGGGCGCGGCCCCCCTGCTTTCTCCATCTCGAGCTCCATTTAGCAACTGTTGCGAATCTCGAGAGCGCGATTGTGGCCGGGTTTTTCGCGGGCCGCACGTGCGGAGCCGTTTTCACGCTCGCGCGGAGAACGTGAAAGCGGCCGGGCCGTTCTTCTCCGTGGGAGCGTGTTCGACGCCCTTTCAGAAATGAGAGGGTAACGGGGTTGAGAGTGGTTTGTTTTTATCAACGCGAGCGTGCACGTGGACGGGCTGAATTTTTTTTTTTAATATTTGTGGAAGTTGACGAAGCTCTGTTTGTCGGTTTTGACGACAATGATTATAATTTATGAATTTTTTTTTTTTTGGAAGGTATAAAAAGAATAATGTATTTTTTTTTGATTTGTGAAGGTCGCATTTTCATAATTTTTTGTATACAATATTTGAATTTTTCATACAATTTTCATTTGATTATTCTACATTAGGAAGTCATATAAACGCTACCAAAGGAAATTCGATAAAGTTTAATAAAAAAAAGGAGTTGAAACAGTATTATTTATTTTGAACTTGATAAATTGTAAACAGAATTTATGTTCATAATTTCAACCGATTGGAATAATTCAAACGTAGATAACATATTATACCTTTCATAAATGCACATATTTTTGCCATTCATATAGATTTTCAACGCTGAAAAATTAGTTTACCTTTAATTTCGCTCGTAATAAAACATTCTGAACTTTTTGAATTGTGACCTGGTGAGAAGATTTCGTAATTAGCGGTCGTATTTAATTGCACAGTAGTATCATAAATTTGGATTTCCATATTTCATTTTAAAGTTGACTTCGCAAACTACAGTGAAATTAATTACATGTAATTTATGAACTTACCCTATTTTATACTCGAATTTACATTGCACTAAAATTTATAGTGTCTTGTAATGTTAAAGTTATTTATAAAATAATTAAAAAACATTTTCTTCCATTGAGCTTAAATGTCAAAGTTCAGCTTGTAATTTACAGTAATTTGGAGAAAATAGCTCCGAGCGTCTTTTGAGGTTATTATTGCACTAAAGAAAATCTAATTATACCACGTTTACTTCTGTACTTTTAACTAGAAATACAACTGTTTAAAACCAACAATTTTTAAATTCTTTAGTTCATTCTTTATAATACAAAATCTTGTCCTATTATTTACCAAGATGGAACACTAGTGAATAAACTAAAAGTCCAATACTCTGAAGCACGTGTGAAAAATGTACGTTCTCGGGAGACTGGGGTGAAAAGCATACTGTGACAAACTGGAATTTGCACAATTTCTCTGATAGTACTAAAGCTACCTGTACAATAGCTATGGTATTTCTTTAATAATGTCAGCATTACCTTTTTGTATACAATCGGTATACCGACAATATCTCGATGTCGACTTTAGAGGAGGTCAAAGATTTCTTAGCTCACGAGATTGTATTCATCACAACAGACATAGTGCGTACAATCGTCGAGTAAGCAACACATTCTTCCAGTAGTTATTTAAACTTATTATGTATTTGACAGTGAGAAATTAAGAGTATTTTCATTTTTTAAATTTTATTTTTAATTGCGAAAAAAGAATAATTACTTTTTTTTCGAAAATAGGGGTAAAATCAGATATTTTAAGTTGGGGTAAAGCTGGATAGCTTATTTTCTTGTTTCTTTACGCATTGAAAATACAATAATAATAGAAACTCAGTACGGTCCGTATTTATGTATCTACATTGAGCCTCCAATTGTCAAAATCAACAAATTTCTCAGTATAATCATTGTTGCCCTCAACAGCGTATCAGCAACGACTAAACCTACATCGAGAATTTACGTAAAATCCACAGAAGAGGCACTCGATGGCAAAACCCAGAAGAGTCTTCGGACGCACGGCTCCTGCAAAAATGCCATCACCGTCTTTGGAGAAAGCTGCTTGTAGTCGTTGGTCGCGGCATCCACTTACTCAGCTGTGGCAACATTGCAAAATAAATAGTCGGCTAGCTTCTTGGAGGTACCCTACTTGTTTTAAGGGAAAACGAAGGGCCTGGCGCAAGAGTGTATATAGATGACGGAGGGCGAAAGGGTGCGGCAACTTCTGCCGAACTCCATCAACTCCCCTGGTATCTCACGCTGCAATCAAATTACCGACTCACTCTCTAGGACATTATCAAGCTGTCTCTCTGTCTCTCTCTCTCTCTCTCCTCCTGGCTTCGATGTTCTTCTTTCTCTAGTTCTCCCATCTTCTTCCTACGTGCGTTCGTTGTACGTTCAAGAAGATTTTGATGCAAAATTTTCCTGTTATTTATTGTTGGGTTCGACGCAAACGATGGAGAAGGTAACAAAAGGTGTTTTTTGTTGAGTACCAGTTATATAATTTTTTATTAATGTGTAATGAAGCAACCAGTAACGTTCTCGGCTTCGCCTCGGGCGACAATCTACATGCGATCTGGGACATTCTTTATTTTTCCTCCCTAGGTGCGTAATATACTATTTCCGCATTAAATTATAAATAATAAATGGTACTATAACACTGTTTATTCGAAAAGCTTTAAATGCAATGAAAATGATGCAAGGATTAAATACAAAAAGTCAAAAGAGAGAGAGAGAGAGAGAGAGAGAGAGTTCAGGCGCTAACTGAATAATTTGACGGGGAAAAAGCAAGAATCCGAACTATGGGCAAATCTGAGCTCGCGCGTATTCCAGAGAAATTTCCACTAGCTACTTCGTGCCTCCCTCGATTTAACGAGCTTATACGGAATGCCAAAAGTTCGCCACTCGTATCCTCCTTTTTTTTTCAAAACTTCGTGCTCTTACTCCAGCGCGCGAAAAAAAATTTCAACTCGCAGTCGATCGTCAATGCGACGTATACCTATCAGAGTCTCGACTAACGGAATGCTTATGCTCCTCTTGTCTTGCGCTCCGAGTCCTCGCTAATTGGCTGCGTTGCGGCATTGTATGCACCGGAGAGGCCCCTGCGTTCGGTTAGGCGAATATGTTCCTCGAAAGCTCGCCTGTCTTTGGCTTTGGCGTTTCGCACTGCTCGAGCGCGTGCGTATATATATACGTTTGCGGCGTGTGCCTCGAATTGCGCGCGAGGAAAGCCGGTTGCAGGCTCGTCGGGGCTGAGCTGATAAATGAGATATGCGCCGATAGGGTAAACATTTGGTGCGATTATTTCAATGCGGTTGCGCACTCATGAGATCGGAGGCTGCGTTTAGTTTGGACGCGTGAGGTGAGGAGGATGTGTTTCAATTTATAGATCCGCTGATTTATTGAGATGGACTGATGTGTTAGGATGGACGGGATATTACAGGATGTGGTTGCAGAGATATGATTTGGATTTTTGTTCGGGTTGGATGGGTTGTATAATGCTTTCGTAATGATATGGTTAGGTAATACAGAAATACTTATTTCGGGTGATTTAAATTATGCTAAAATTTACGTAGATCTTCGATATACAGTAAATGATTTAATTTTATACTTTATTAAAATCGAAATAAATATTCCGATTTATAAACTTTACATTAATAGATTCGAACATTTTCCATGACAGTTACTATATTAATGTGCAATACTTCATTATTAATAAAAACTTTTATACATTCAGTTTTAAAGTAATAAAAAGCTGCATTATAAAAGGTAATAGAAAAAATTAAATTTCGCTCCTAAGCGATGGCCTTAAATTCACGCATGCGCGAGAAACTGCAGGATGAGCTGTCGGAAAATGAGTCACGAAGCGTGATAATTGCTCGTTAATTCGGGTAATTTGAGAAAGACTCCAATTCTCCCGTTTGGCATTATCTTCGTGAATCTCCGTTATTATGGACGTCTTTAACTTTCTGTCTAAAGGATTTAACTTAATTGGTATGAGCCTAAAAATAATTTTGTCTTAAAAAATTTCAATGATTTATCATTATTTTTTTAATAGTGCCTGTTAATAATTCCTTTTAATAATGCCGTTTTAATAATTACCTAAATTTCAAACATTTCATTATAAGTTCTTTAGAAAATTATTTTGGTGGTCAAAAATTTTGTTCAAGATAATATTTGTATCACAGTTTGTTTTTATTTACTTATTTATTATTAATAAATATATAGTATATTCTAAAGAATAATTAAAGAGAAGAAAAGCAGGATAAATATACCAAGGAAAAAAGTTATATAATAATGTTGCATTCTCATTTAAAAAAATTATATCCTTGATGTTTCTATCTTAAATTTCTACCTTTTAAACTATTATCATTTTTATTATCAATTTTACCAGAGATTCATAAAGGAATGTCGTATATTTTCTTTTAAAGAATTTTCTCATAGTACGTTTCATCAAATGCTTCGGCTGTGCATCTAAACTGTTAACAGGATCTTCTTTCTAATGATAATATAAAATAAATAATTCTATTATACTCAATTTAACTAAAACTCATATTAAGAATCAAATATTTTCTACAAGGTCGCTTTAGAATATACGAACATACTACAAGCTCAACCACCAAAATTAGAGAGCCCCCGCTCATAATAACCGCTCCTCACCTCAGTGTAATTAAGCGAAAATAAGCGCGATAACGAAGCCCACAACATAATAGTTTTCGCGACTCTCCATTCTTATCTCCAGCTCGTACATGCATCAGGCAAATTACTTGTCTATTACGGAGGAAAAGATAACAGGTTACGTAGACCGGCAGCCGGGAATCTCAGCTAGCGCACGTGTAATCAGCCCGCGAGCTGGCAAATTAACTACTTTGGCGCGGAGTTGAGCAAGCTAACTTGCTCTTGGCGCTCGCTTCGGCCTCGTTTTGCTTTTATATATAAGGATAACTCGTCTGACTTCGGAAGGGAGGTCAGCTGCCGTGGACGTCGATGATAAGCGCCGGCTATATCTTTTTTTGGCACTCGTTGGGCCGCGCGCCGCGAGACTCGAACGCGATAACAAGGACGCGAATTTTCTTTATTTCTCGGCTGCTCTTTACTTTTTATTTCGAGGTGGAGGGTTGCTTGGTCTGCACTGTATATCTTGTAGTTTTCATGCTATATTTCTGGGTAAGCGAGTTTCTGAGAGTATTTTTGGTATGATCAAACGAGCGTAAATGTAGATTTTAAGAACGATTGAATAGAGTTTTACGAATAATTTGATCTGTGTTGATTGCAAAAGCCATTTTGGAAAATATTTGATTTGGCTCTCTTTTTAAATAGATCATCGTTAAATGCAGAATTTTCGAATTTAACTTTTATGCACTATTACATTCAATATTTGTTTAAAGTAAATACGAGTAAAGTGAAACTCATACGTTAAAAGTATTCAAATAAAAGTTTTTAAAATTTGGTATAGTTTACAGTATTTATCTTTACATTCTTTGATAACCCGTTGCCCAGAGCTCCAATGAAAATAAACCCTATATTCAATTTCACATATACAACAAAAAGCAATTCATCAAAATGCATATATTTTAGCGTGAGTTATTTCACAGCTCCCTCTTTATCTTCAAAAACTTATTTTTCAATCTCCGTAAAACAAAAAAATATCCACAACAGATACCAACCATCACCAGCGATCCCACTCCCAAGCTCAAAAACTTAAAACCGCAAACAAGCAAATAACTCCCGATCGCATTTACCGAGCCCGCCTGTTTACCATCTTCCAGGCGAACATTCGGCTGAGCCAGCAACTGCGCGATTCAACCCCATAAATCTCACCCCCCACTTCCCGCCTGTTTGCGCGACAAAATATTCCGAAGAAACACTCAGTCCCGCTCGCAAAAGTATGCGCACCGAACGAGATTTACATTCGCGCTCTCCGCCGTAGTCTCCTCTCAAAGATTTGGCCCTTTCTCATTTCCCTCCGGGATCCCCTCTCAAGTTTGCCTTGGACATGGCGAGCGCGAGCTTTGCGAATAACTTTGCCCGAGCATTTCAAGTCGTCCGGCAAGACGAAACTTCTCCGCGCCAGATGAAATGTTGCGGAAGCTTCCTGCAGGCCTGCGCGCGCGGCAAAGTTCTAGGGAGAGCTTGCGCGCGCGTTTTAAATTCGTCGAGACTTGGAAAGTAGCCGCGAGAGAGGGACTTTTGGTCACGCGCGGTAGGAGGAACAGCGAGCGCGGCAATTTTCTTTGCATTGCTAATCGAAGTTTTCGGTTTTCGCTTACGGCTAGGGGGTGGGCTCGTAGAGTGCATTTTGACATTGCTCGGTGGGATTGGTGTGGTTTTTCAGACGGTGTGAGTTTTTTAAAGTGCTGTAGTGCTATTTGCAAAAGTGGATTATTTATTTTTAAAAAATTAATAAAATGTTTAGTCTTAGGTTGAAGTAAATTTTACTGTATAAAATATGATTTTTTCTGATTTGCGAGTCTGTATTTACTGTAATATTATAATATTATATTAAGAAAGAACTGTATAATTATGAGTATATCTAAAAACCTAGATGAAAGTGAATTTTTCTGAATTTTTACAGGAGTATTTTATGAAATAGAAAATAAATTGCGTTAAGTTTTTATACATAACAACTGTTATTTTTATCAAGTTTAATTCACATTAATTATAGAAATTAAACTTTAAATCTTAAGAAAAAAGTAATCCTTAATTTTTCACCAATAAAAGCTTTGTACAAGCAAGATTTATAATATTAGTCTACATTGTGTATAAATATTTTAGTACCTCTGCGTAGCTTTACGAGTCCAGTATACAGCTCTGAAAATACACCGTGTCGCGCGAAACTACCGAGTCACAACTGCAAAAAGTAATTCGCGTATCGCGTGCGGATCGAGTTATCGATTAAAACTTGTATCGTAAGTACCTTGGGCCCTACAAAAAGAATTACACACAAATCGATGTAAATTGCACACCCTGAAACACACGCGAATCACAACCGACAACAAATTACTGCAGCCACGTATAATATTCATAAAACATAATCATACTTTCCACGGCTTGAAATTCTAAGGCTCTCAGCTCGAAACAGTCGCGTTTCGTTGCGCGTAACAGTCGGGGAACGGAGGAAAAAGGGAGGGCTGCCGAGTTTCGGCAGTAAAAACGTCGACAAAAATTAATTGGTCGTAAAAGCGAAACAATAATCGTTACACCAGTACAGAGCCAAGGCACCTATATATTCCCTCAGCTTCACGCAGCTGGTATCTACACGCACGCGCGTGCTTTCACATAGAGTCGACACAACAGCGGAAACGACCTTAGTATATTAGCCGCGCGAGAGAACGAGTAGAGAGGAGAAAACGGAAGAAGAAAAAACGCAAAATTGAAAATCTCCTGGCGCATTGGAAAGATGAATGTTGCGCGCAGTGTGAGGGCGATTTGAATCTCTATAAAACGTCAACTTTTTTTAAAATTACGTAATTTTCCATGCGTTAAATTTTTAAAATAACGTAATCTTTCGTATGTAAAGTTTACCTTTTATAGAAATATCTATTGTAGAGTTGAAACTCAATATAGAATTTTCCATATCTGAGATTTTTCATTGCAAGAACATAATATACCACAAATAAAAAGGGTACTTTTAATTGAAAATAAATCATTGTCTTTTATATCAGAACGCAGCGTCAGCATGGAGCACTTGCTCAGCATTGTAAACATCCTTAATGAAACTATAAATTATGCTACTCAAGATATACTTTAAAAAGCACGGAACGCACTATCACGCCTATGTACGCTTAAAGCGCTCGTCTTAAAGTACTTTAATTACAAGACTGTAGTAGTCGGAAGCTGCGTTAAAAAAGCTATACGCATTTCATGACTGCTCTTTCATTATTCTTGCTTGCGATCCTTCTCATTTTTTTTTTTCGTTCTTTCTAGAATTCTGATTCCGGATGCATATATACCCACGCCTATGCAAACAGAGACGAGATTTGATCTCGCACAGTCATTTTCATTTGATGGAGCAATTATTCAAATTGCATGCTTCTTCGACCGCGTCTTTTTAGAGAAAAAACGGGGCAGTCTTTTTTATCTATGTATCTTCGATCTGCTTTCTCTCTCTCTCTCTCTCTCTCTCTCTCTCTCTCTCTCTCTCTCTCTCTTCCTCTCTCTCTCGTAAAAGTCTCGTAAAAGTGCGACTATACTTCAGGCGACTTTTTTACACCAATTCGATAAAGAACGCCGTTACAATACGCCAAAAGAGATCAGCGAGTTTTCCCACTTTTGATAATGTTACATGTGTAATTTGGAGTACAATTGATTTTTACGATATAAAAGTTACACTCTTTGGCCATGAGTAATGTACCGATATTCAAGCAGTGTGGAGAGAGATATTTCTTTCTTTTCGAACATACATAGCCATCCGCGTAAAAAAAATTATGTTTGAGTAAAGTTTGGCTTAAGTTTTAGTTTGGCAAAACCTAATCCGTATGTGAGCAATGAAGCTTTTCCAAACTTGGTCAAGTATAGGTGAGAAATTGGGCAATCATTGCAGCTGTTTTGTAAGGCTTTTGATAAACCTGTACCCAGCAGTTTTTCCAAAAATTTTACCACTCTTAGCTAGGTTAAAGTTTTTATTAATAATTATAAATAATAGTAAATAAAATAGATTAAGAGTTTGATGGCAAATGTGAGCGATAATCAAAATCAACACGGTTTAATTAAAAAAAAAAAGCCAATCAAAGACTAAATTATTTTGGTAATAAAACTTCAGTCATAGATATTTTACAATGTGGTATAGCAAAGAGAGGTTCCGGTCTTCGGATTACAGATTTTGAAGAAACTTCTGTTGGTGCTCTATTCCTAGAAATATTTTATGTTACCTTATTGATACGTAACGCATAAGTAAACTATGTTGATTTTCAAAAAATTTTCAAATTCTAATTGTAAACAGCTATAATAAGAAAGAAAATACATGTGTTACTCTTTAAAAGCTAAGGAACAAATTTTATGATGGATTTACTTTTGAGCTTTTCCAGTGAAAACGAATACATTTCAAACGTTTTAAACATTTTGAAATTCAAAAAATATAAAAGCTGTTTCTTCTTATCCAATCTCTTCCTTATTTGTTCCTTATAACAAACACCATACTGCCATCAAATACACCTGCGCTCCATACGATCTCTTCCATTGTCTTTGTCAAACATCCGCAAACTTTAACAAAAAAGAAGGAACGACCTCATTGAAAGAAATCGATTGAACGTCGCGCGTCTTTCAATAAAGCGCCCAGGTACACCGCTCAAGGAAGATACATTCTTCATCGGCGCCGCCGCCCCCGCCAGCGCGCCAAGACGCCGGCGTCAGCTTTTGCGTACAAATACGGATACGTTGCACACTCTGGCCCCGGGGCTTGGCTCTGCTACACGCCGCGCGTATATAACTTTGCACGGAGGGGAAGCAATCGATGATGCGGCGGCGCGCCCCGCTATGCTGCCGCACGCGAAAAGAAGAGTTATGCGACGCGTGGAAATTTTGAAATTCTTTTGTTTCGGAGGGAAAAGAGGCTGGTTCTACTGTGGATTTTCGAATGGCTTTGAAAGTTTTTTGCGAATGGAGATGTAGCGAGCAGTGATGCAGTGTGGAATTTTGAGAGAAAATTTTTTTATGAAATGTGTTAATAAAATTCTGTGATTCGAGAGCGTATTAAAATTATTCAGAATGAAGATAGTATGAATATAAACTTTAAATAAAAAACTGTTGTTGTTAAAATAAAATCGTAATATTATAAAGGCAATCAATGATGCAAAGAAAGCGAATTACATACAATCGTCGCAATGTTTCAACGAAGGTCTGTCGTCCTCTTCAGGCTACAATTTTATATAAGAAATTATATAATAAAGTTATATCCTGAAAATGAGAACGAATCAATCTAATTGGAGCATTCAATTTAAAGTTCGTTTTTAAATTCCTTATCTTTATTCGCTTTAGTGATCTCTTTGGTTGCTAAGGCTAAAATCACAAATGCACAATTATTACATATTCATTCATGCGCGCGCGCGCAATAAAGTGAAAGAACATGAGATAGAGCCAAGCAAGAGAGAAAAAGAGAGAGAGGGAGAGGAGCCGGAGTGAGAAAGAGTGAGAGAGGCAAACAGGATCTGACAACCGGGACGACGAGGACGTACTTACTCCGTCGGGCCGAAAAGTTTGCAATCCGTGTCCGCAGGATCGCGCGCGCTGTTTCTCCCGGCAGCTTGAAGAAAATACGAGGAAACTTTTCGATTTCGGCGCGCGAGCGATGCCAACAAAAGTGACGCTCTGCTAAGAGAAAAGGGGCTAAAGGAGACTAGAATAATAATTTTGCGAGGTCAAGTGAAATAGATTCATAGAATATCTTTGCAAGAGGATTTACCAACGTTTGACCAGTTGGTCGGATTATTTTTGTTAGCTACAAATACGTACAAATCACAACACAATGATTGAAACTAAGCAGTGCGATTTTTTTACATACTTGTATACATAAAAGTTTCAGATATCTTTGTTTTTTGGAAATTCTTTACTATTTATCATTAATATTTTGTCAACACAACTGTAAATAAATAACAAATACATATAGTTTACTTTGCAGAAAAATTGCAATTCCGAGATAGATATAGATTTTTATGTATTTGGGTAAAAAA
>JAPYZA010016432.1:0-11431 GCA_030522685.1 Eupelmus azureus
CCTCTCCCAACTCCTTCAAAAGCACAATCTGCATCCTCGCGATATTATATGGATCGACCACGCGACGCTCCGCATGCATATACACACGTGCACGCCTACCGGCACTCCCATGGAGCCGTCTCCCCCCCTTATAACTCGATAAAGAAGTAGTAGGCAGGTGGTGTGGGCGCGCACAATGCGCTGAACTTGAATGGACGTGGAGTCGCGCAAGAGGAGAAGAAAAGGAGAGAGGGACAGGCTTCCAAGATTTATGGGAATCCTATATATCGGCGAGAAAGAGCGCTTATCCTCTGGATAGTCTTTCGGAGGCATCTGACGTAATGACGCGTGCATTACGCGAAAAATTGCGCAGAGTATACGCGCTTTTTGCCGATGTGTATACTGGGGAAGTAAATGCATTGGAATGTGTATCGCGTAATGATACAAAAGGGAGGGTGTTTTTGTGGGAATGGATGTGTAAACGTTTTGTAAAGTGTGTGAGACTTTTTGTAGGAGGTAAATGTCGGTAGAAGCAGGCGAGTTGCGGGATCTTGTGGAATTTGAAACACGGGTATTAGGTTGTTTTGATAAACTGAATGTTTTACATATTGTAATGTATGGACGTTGTGTACTGTTATTTTGGGCAGTTTTCTAGTCTCGGGCGTTTTCCAAGTCCATAAAGTATGTTTACCAGTAACGACCTTACGAAACGAGTATTATTGCAAATAAGACAAAAATAAGACGAGTTTGCAAAAACTGGTATGTCTACAAAAATTTGGAGAAATGCAGTCCATTGAACATACCGCAGCTACCTTGGAACGTTAACAGATAGATCACATAACGTGCTTCTTGTATATTTCTAGGCTAATAAAAATTTTTTTTTTCTACCAATGAATCTTTGCGTGCTATAATATTTCGAATTTTTATAAATTGTACAGTGATCTATTTATTATTTTCCCTTCTTAAATTATTAATTGAACAATTAGAAAATTAAAATTGTTATGTATACAACCTGGTTAGAAAATTGAATAGTCCCTAAGTTAGAAGCTAACTAGGTCACCTCATTATTAATCATCATACCGTACCTCTTAATTAAGCAATAAACTAATAAAATAATGCATAACCCGTGCACAGGTGCAATTGAGATTTCATGATTTCACAAGCTGATTTCTAAATGAAAAAGTCTTCAAAATATACATTCCTTATAATCATGTTAACGTACGATTTTTCATAGTATACAGTAGAGTCATTTAATTGAATAAAAAATACATTAATAAAAAATACATTGAATTAAAAACAGTCATATTTTGTAAAATTTAATAAGTCGAAAGATTTGAATTCGCATCTATGTACGAGAGTTTAAAAATTGACTTAATTGCGACAATAATTCTAGTAGAAGACGAATTAGGACATAAAGACACTTCATTATGAACCCTACCTAACTAAATCTTTACAAGGTCAAACTTCTCTAACAATTACATACCCTCCCTTAAAAAAAAAATCGCTAAATCGCCAGACAGCAAGGCGGTAGCCATGTCACGCGCCTGGGACGCCACGCTAATCGAGTTCAACGTCGGCCCAGGTGGACCGGAGCTACTACCTCGCTCGTCGTCGGCCCGTCGAGCCGGCTTGCCGTCGTTGTCGTCGTCTCGAACGACGCCGATCAACTGAACGGCTGGCCTACACAGAAAAAGAAAAAGAGAAAGAGAGAGGTGAGAAGCGGAAGAGGCAGGAACGCCAGCGGAGGCGATCGTTTGAAGACAAGAGAACCAGCCGAAGAGGAAGAGGTGAACGTCGAATCGATCGTCAAAGGGCACCCCGGATCGGTATTTAGGATCGATCCGCACGCGCTTCGAACGCGACGGCCTTCCCGCTGGCCTGGCCAGCTACTATGCGAATTGAAGCTTTCAGCGCACTCGTCGCGGTAAGATCATCATCATTACTATTATACCATTAAGGTGTTTTTTTCGATTTTTTTAGTTCTTTTTATCAATGCGATCGGCTTGCCGGATTTTCATTAAGAATGGAAATGTTCGGTTTTATTTACACGTCTAGGAGAGATTTACGCGAGTGGCTACTATAAATTCCCCGTAAACGTAAATTTAGTCTCCTCCCAGACACACTCGTCGTGGAATGTTGGATCATAACAAAAGTCATCCAATGTAAGCTTCCAAGAATAAATAAGCTCCGGTCAGTCTTGTGTAGAAGCGCAGATAATCTAATGCAATAATGTATGTTTTTGATAATTTGTCAGTTTGAAAGACGTAATCAATCGCTGCTGCCGTGTATAACAAATCATCTTCGCCATCAGCATCCTTTTCATGTTAGCTACAAGAAAAAACATACCTACAACTTAGTTGGTACGTTTGATCTTACAGCTGCCATCACTTGACACTTGTCAGCTTCGACAAAGCTATTCATTCACTTACATAAAAACAAAATCTCGCGAAAATCAATCGCCCCAGTGGAAAATTTTCTCTATATTAACAAACGAACATCCCGGTACCTCGAATGTCCCCCTTAAACATATCCACACATCCATTCGTTTTTGTCCCTCCGTCAGATCGAGTAATATCTTTCCGCGTAATTTCACCCGGTAAACAACATAAAACCTCATTACAATATTCATTACTCCACAGCGGCGCGGCGCGCACATTCATACCGGCGCGTATATATCCGTTTGCGCAATATCAGCTCCCGATCTACAAAACCTCGCGCCGCTGCCGTCTTATCAACCGGTGCGCTCGCGGAAAATTAATTCCCTCGACAAAATAAAATCGCTCGGTAAAAAAAGTCCAGGTATATATATATATATCTCGCCGCTCGATCTCATATAATAACCGTCTCTTTTCCCATAGCGGAAAAGGAGAAAAAGAAGCAAAGCTCAGCGGCGCCACGAGTGAAAGGTTACAAGCCGCACTTGCAGAGCGAGCGAGAGAGAAAGAGAGGGCAGGCGATAAACAAACCTAGCGGCGGCTGCGGGGGCATTATCGGGCGCTCTTTTTCCGGATTAGACGGAGAGAGAGGGAGAGAGAGAGACGCTAAGCAGCGCGATAAGAATAGGCTCGCGAGTCTTTCTCTCTCTCATAATAGTCGGGCCCTATTTATAGACTGCGAGCCGCGCGAGCTTTCGCCCGATCTCTCTGTGTGTGTGTGTGTGTGTGTGTGTAGTGCATGCTGGTACAGTGGTCGATTTTGCGCGCCAGGCGCCGCCGCCCGCGGCGTGTTTGCGAGAGGTAGAACAATGGGGAAATCCGATAGAGTCGGCCGATAAGCGCTTCCGAATGCCGATCGTTTTGCTAAGCTGCCGCTGCACTGCTGGGAGGTTTATTTATGGGTATGATTGATTGGGGTTAGTGAGGTTGGTTGGATCGACGGCTGAAGGATATGTACATGTATAGGTGCGAGGTTCGCTTGGAAGGTGTGACTTTGAGAAGCTTGTGACGTTTGGATTGAGGGGGACGGGGGAGAGATCGGTAAAAAATCTGAGCGCTTTGCTGATTATTGAGGTTTGAGTTGTTCTGATCAGTGGGCTTTGTTGTTTGTACGTGGGGAAAATGATTTAGTGAAAATTTTTATGATTTTTACTAACCGTGAGTCAGAATCGCAAGTTCGGAGAGAACAATTAACGTTATATAGCAAGTATTGCTAGACCTATAGTAATTTATGCTGCAATTTTAGCAAACTGGTTTTTTTGTATTTGATTGCTTGAATAGTGAAAAGCGCTATATTATTTTCGTAAAACGATTGCTTTCTTTAAAAAAAGATGAAGAAATATATTTTGAATTGATTTTTTGTCATGCATTGCACGGCAAATATTTAGGTCGTACTTACAAATCCGTTTAACGTAAATAAGATATTAATATAATTGTTGCCGTGGGCGTTCTTGATTAATTTAATAAGTTTTTTGTAATATAAAAAACAAATATAATGTATGCTAATAAAGTATCCGTCACATTCAATGTCAATAAGTAACTCAGTCATAATTATACACAAATTCAAGTCATAATTTCTGCCAATCAAGGGACAGAAAAATTACGACATATTGCTTGCCTGTGATGATTTTTTGACATTATTATCAAATCACAGGATTATTGACCATGTCATCAAAAAGAATCGATTCTTATTATTTGAATTTAAATTTATAAGAATACAAATATCACATATAACTTATTGTAAAGGATTAACAGAAAATATGTGTATTTTTTAAGTAAACGCAGCGTCAACAAATAAAAAGGTATTCCTTTAGTGTACGTCATGAAATATGAAGCAAGCGTTGCACGAGATATAAATACCAAAATTTTTATGAAACAAAAATAATCGAACGCTCGAAACGGGACGCCTTTCCAATTCGAAAATCCGACACTTTATCCGAGCAATATTTAACATGACCCTTAAAAGCAACAAAACATCCCATACCCATTGCCAAACATTGTACCAACAGACCGGAAGTAATCACGAAAATAAAAAGAAAAAACTTTAAAATCCGCTCCCCTGTCACAACTCTCAATAAGCGATCCGATCTCGGCGTATAAAAAAAATAATCCCGCCCCTGTAATTAGCCTCTTTTAAAATCGCGTAATCCGACGTCTCGGCAAACGGACTCGCGGATCCGAATCGGCGCCCGCGTTATTAATCCTATTACGCACGTTCGAGCGCGCGCGCAAGCGGCCAGCTGTAGATGGAAGGAGATTACACACTAGCTGGCAGCGAAATACGTAAATGCGATATATAAGCTTTGGAGAGAGTCAAGCGCGGTATATATATGCATGATCTGATTGGAAGCGACGTTGGCTCGTGAGTATATATATTGCGAGATCTTTCATGACAATTAGGCATGACAACTACGTCGATTTGTATGTAGGGTTGAGAAAGTTTTTGTTTTTTAGTTGGTTTTATTGTTCGCGGGTATGGTTTATGTGATTCTTGGGATACTCGCTTTTATTATGATTTTTTGCTGGATCCGATGTTGGGGCACGGAAGGTCGCTATAAAATGTTACGATACGCTCGATAAAAAGACGGGATTATCGTGATTGCACGGTTCGAAGTGGCGTGGAAGTCCGATTTGCCAAGGAGCATTTTCGGAGCGTTAAAGGTCGAGCTTTTGGTATAAAGAGATTCAACCTTCGCGATGAAGTGCGAATCTACTATTCTTTTTAATTGTTGCCTTGTAGCAAATTTACACTCAGCGCTAAAGTGTGGGAAGAATAGAATTGATTTTTAAAATTTAACGATGGCCTTTGCACGTGCAGCGACATTGAAAGTAGATGAAGCACAGATAAAAACTTTCAAGTACAAAACATACTTTTGACAATTAAAAAACCACCAGAGATCCGCAATTCAACCCACGATTTATACTCCCAACTTGTAAAAAACATCGTTTCGAACCTCATAATTCTCACTCTAGAAGAACGACAAAGAGAAGTAATTAGCAAGTTACCTAAAAATAGCATGCGAAAGATGAGTACGCAGCAATGAGAGGAGGAAGATCCTTATCCCTTATCGCTTGCATACCGCTCCTCATCTGCATGCCGCGCGCGACTCTTCCCATATACAAGCGTGCCGACGTCTGGGAAATCCTAGGAGCGCGCGATATTGATAGACGATGTAATCATGAGGGTCGGTGCGCATGTACTTAGGTATAATTTAATAATGCCGGATGCATGGGTGTGAAGCAGGAGCTGTATGCGCGGCTTTATAATTGTACGATTGTATAGGTATAAGAAAGGTTAGAACAATGATGCGGGTGGAAAGTGATAGACGTATGCGTAAATACGTGTAATCGGAGTGGGTTTAATTGAATAATTGTTTCTCTTGGACGATCTTTATTTAACTTCATTTATATTTCAAATTTTGTGTGTATTTAATGAGACAAAATAAAAAAGGAAAACATTATACAAAATTGAAGTAAACTTTTGCATAAATATTTTGGTTGTAAATTTTTGAAATAAGTATCAAATTGTAGAGTTTTTTTAAAGTGAGCTCTTGGTCTTAAACATTCTCTAATTTAAGATAAAAGGAGTGCAAATATATTCTTTTCCTCTCTTACATGCATCATTTTCAATCTATCTGACCATGAGTTTGAAATTCATTTCTTATTCCTACAATGTGAGATTGGACGTAGTTAATGATAACAAGGAGCATTGATCAATATAGGTATCCATTTTATTCTTCTAACATATGATAAAAACAGCCCCAATCAAGCTCATAAGTTTTAATTAAAATCTTTCTACGAATGTGATAATAAAAACAAAAGTGTTTCCAGCTGGACTCGATAAAAGTACTTTTGCAAAAGGTTCGTTACTGATGAAGCGGTATCAGCTTGATTTACAATCGGTACCGCAATAGAAACTTATAGGTATATATTAAGTGGATAAATTAAGTAGAATGCAACCGAATTGACCACTTGCAACACTAAAGCTTTTATAAGGCTCTATTGTCTTAAACAAGGCTGCTGTTAATTTGCATAATTTGTATGTACCAATGTTTTAAATTCATTTTAACCCGATGACGTCCGCAGACTTTTTCTTAGAATTTTTTGTCTTTTTTTGTAACCTTTCATTTAATCAATTATGTTCGTTTTAGTCGGCCGATGCAAAAGGAGTATGGAAACCAATTAATTTTTTTAATTAAACAAAGATTTTATAACTTTTTAAGAAAATAGACAACAATATTATTTTGATGCAGTGTGTGGAAACATATAGTGTTAAAACGTTTAGAATTTATGTTGCAATATAATTTACTTATTTAAATTTTTGCGCTTGAAAATTAGAAATATATTGCTGAAATATAATCTTATAGAAGGGTATTGGAATTATTAGATTTATGGGAAGCAGGTGAAATAAAGGAGAAATAAATGTTAAGGCAATTATATGTTTCAAGCAAGTGCTATCTCCTTTACTGACAGACGCAGACAGACCGCAAGAAAAATCTCTCATTGTACTAAGAGGTCCTAGTCTCCAAAACCCTTATCTTTGTTTATGGTTTAAGCACGTATATGTGAGAGTGGAAAAAGTTGATATTATTAATTTTTGCAAATATCTATAAAGGGCCTTGAATATAGAATATTCTTTAAGATAACGTAATTAATATCTTTCTAAACAACAATTTAACCATATTATCAATAGTAAAATGCGGATAACATAATTATCGAACATACCCAACAAAAAAGTATCTTCCTTACCCTTTATATATATCCTTTGCAAGTCATGGCGATCTCTGGTAACTCAATTTTTTCGTCATTTCCATTCCAGCCCTTTCTAAAATCTTATCTAAAAATCCGCCCCTAAAAGTCTTTCCAAATTTAATCTTATCTAAAAATCCGTCCCTAAATTCTGAAGGAATCCCAACTCTTTCCAAATTTAAGCTCCAAGTATATTTTTAACCTCTGATAAATATCAACTATTTCAATAATCCTCGCAACAACGGCTTCCCCGCAAAACAGCGCACTCGAGACGGCCCCAAATTCATCCCCCTTCCGTCCAGCAATCGCAATTAAAAAATTGCACGCTGCACCCACGCTGTGCTCTCTAAATCAAGCGGCTGATATCGCGTGCGCGCATCGCCGGCCAATATATAACGAAGCCTGCAATTTAAAACAATTTGATAATGCCATGCATTACGCGGAATGATTTACAAGCGTGGGTGCAGCTTGGGCCGCCTCGGGGGCCCAAATCGATCGAGCACTGACGATCTTGATCGGTATAATCGGAGGATGCCGCTGGACATGTGTGCGCGTTCGATTGGACGGTCAAAAATTGAAAGTCGAGCCGGAGCTTCGCGCGCAGAGCTTTGAAGTTTCGGCCTAAGTAGGGTAAGAAGACTGATCGGTATGTATCGAGGCCGGTAATAAGTTTGATAAATGGGCAACTGATTGTGTGGGTGAGGGATCGGCTTAGGAAATGGCGGATAAAACGTTGTGATTAGCTTAACCGGTTGTTTTGACATTATAATTAAATTTGAACGATTGGTGTATAGGTATGATTTTTTTTTTTAATCTTTGAAATTAATAATTGTATTCTGATCAATTGCAAGATTATTCTGATAGCGTAAATATAACAATAATGTAATAATTCTGTCATTAAACGTTTTAAATAATCAGCCACCATAAATCGTACCACCAGGTTTAATTACGATAAAATTCAAAAAAATGATAATAAATGAAACGAACGAAAACTTCCATCGATTCAGATTTGCCAAGCGAAATCAATATATCGCAGGCGTAGAGCGAGAGCCAGAAGTGACTTATTGAAAAACGAGTTGCAGCTCATTGGTCGCTTGCAAATACACACGTGCGCGCCTACCCACCGCCTTATTACCTAATGAGCGCGAGAGCATTTTTTTCTTCGCCGTCGTGACGCGAACAGCGCGTATATTTTCGCTCCCGGTCTAAATATCGAAATCAATTAGCGCGCCGATACTACACGACTGAGGTAGTAGCGAACTCAATTAATTTCGCATGATCGATTGACGAGTAACCGCGCGTGGTGGAAAAAAAAGTACAGTTTTTTACGTACGAAAATTGCAATGCACGCCTGGTCTTTTCAGCGCGGACGTGCGGCTGTGCCGATTTCGATTTGATTAATTATTTATAGATTCGGTTTGTGAAGTTTGTTGGTTACATCTAAGTTATTTTATATATACTTTGTGGATTTAATTTAATTGGAAAATATTCGTGTACGTTAGTGTAAGTGGTATAATATATTTTTATTTTAATTCGACGTTGTATGCATAAATGTATCAATTATTTGCTGGGACATTCTTCGTAAGCCAAGAAGCGAATTTTACAGGATGTGAAATATTGGAAAAGATTGAAACCACATTTCTGTTTCTTTCTGTTATTGAACTTTTATTGAATAAAGAATTAATGCTGCTATTTAGTATGAGAAATATACTTTTGAATCTAAATATATATGTTACTCATAACAATATTTTAGAGTATCGTTGGTGGTCGCACTGTACGCTACTTTATTAAAATAATGTTGCGTTTGTCGTACAAGCACTCAATGGATATAAATGGAATGTCAAGAGAAACTACAAACGGTCGCTATATAGCCGTTTTACGTTCTATTATACGATTCTTAAAGCAATTTACTTCAGTTCCTTCGCAGATATAGAACTTTCTCTTAATTTTAAATACAAGTGTAAATGCAGTTAAGACACTTGTTAAAGTTTTTTTCTTTGACAGTCAGCGATGGCCATTGACATAACAGATCTCAAATAATTTCATTTCAACTGAAAAAATAAGCAGTAGTCAAGATGCTCAGTTCAGTTAGAAAAAGTCAGTGTCGCTTTAAGAAAACATGACACCAAAAAAGAGTCCGTAAATGTCCTCACTTTAACGGTTGATCAAAAAGTTTGATTATACTTTTTCCGGAGTCGTTAGCAAGTTTTTATTTAAATACGATCATGAAATCAGAATCCTCTTAATCCGATAAAAATTGAAGGATTGATAGCAATTCGTACATAAATGCCTTGGAGTATATTGGTTTATAAGTCGCGTGTCAGTGCTTAAACGACTTAATGCGATGAGTGTCGCGAGAAAAAAAGTGTGGCGAGAGTTCCATTTATGGGATGGAAGGAAAAGAGACAAATGGTGGCTGAATGGTAGCTTAAGTGTTAAAAGGAAATGTTTTCGATCTCGACGCACAATTAAGGCCGAAAGTAAACAGACGCTTTAAATAGATCGGCTTGGTTCCTGCTGTGTGGCTTCTATCCCCCGTGAGAACTCATTTAAATGATGCCATTCAGATGTTTTTTTGAATGGTTTTTAATTATTTTTTGTTTTAGTGAATGTTCTGATTTGTTATGGCAAAGTATAAATAGTAGAGTGCGTCATAATTTTTTGTTTTTACTAGCTTAAATTTTTTCTCCATTTTTTGCACTTATGAGCCGTTGATAAAATTAATTAGTTATCAATATGCTTGAATAAGCAAAGGAAAAAAAACGTATTGATAATGGAAAAATCTCCTTTTAAGTAATAATTTGTTTAATAACATGTTTCATAAAATGCGTTAATGAAGCTAATAATTAATAAATTATGTTTCTTTAACTATAATTAACGATGAATTCAAATGAAAATATTTTTTTACAAAATCCAAGTCTTTTTTTTATAAATACTATTTATAACTACATAATTTTTTTATAACTACATAACTATTCGGCCGATACTCAGTGTTTCAACTTATTTTTTAGTTATTTATTTATTGCAAGTTCTCCTTACAATAACGATCCCAGTATCGATCCTGCCCAAACCTCTACAAATGTCCTTTACTTCGAGTCCCTCGGTTGAAAGAGCTTAGGTGCCCCTGGGCGTGAATGGCTTTATTAGGGGTAGGTAGGACCATTATACCTCATGCCTTGCTGCCGGTCAAGCTCATTGGCTATAGTACTGGGCCATCCCCGACCATAGGTAAATATGGGTAGCAGACGAATTCGGCCTGTTGTTCTGAAGTTTCGGAAATGCTCTTGCCGATGCTTTGAAAATTTCCTCGTGGCCTCCCGGGATGCAGCATTCAGTTCGTTTTCGGCTTTTCACGTGTGCACATCGCACATTCGGACTGCATCGGTACTGTTCAGTGTAACAAACATTTTGTCTACTTTATAAAGTTAAAGGAAGGAGGTTTAGTATTTGATTCAAGTCAGTTGAATTATAGGTGTCGTGTACGTGATATCATTAGAAATATAAAACTGATCGTTTTGACAAGTATTTATATATAGTGCACGTGAATAAAGATGAATCGAATAATCACACGCTCGATGAAAAGGAGACGATTGGCTTTGAGGACGAAGATGAGGAAAAAGTACGAGTATGAAAAACACAAAGCGAAATGTAACATCGTAGACAGGCTGGGAAGAGAAATCAAGGTATGTAGTTTTGATTTTATGACTATTTTAAAATGTATATATTTAAATAAATTTTTGAGTTACTTTTAAACATTTTATTCAACTATTCCTCTAAAACCGGAATGTGTTTCAATAAAACTATCGATTTCTTTTATTTGTATCATTATTAAATTAGGGTAATTGATCTGATTATTTAAAAAATTAAATATGCAATTTTTATAAATTTATTATTATAAACCATTTTCATTGGATTATACACTTTAAAAAAAATCAAGTCTAAATTTAAAATACTTAACAAAAATTTTTTAAAAGTATAATGAAAATCATTAATGAAATATGTAAACTTACGTAAAAGCCTTGGGAGTATGTTTAACGGGTTCATCGTGGTATGATGCATATCTGTCTTAAATTTTTGCTAAAATTAAAAAAATTAAAATTTTAAAAAATCAATTTAGACTGCCATTTTATACTGTACTGACATTTTATAAGATATACTTATAAAATGTCTTTTTCACCACTCTAACCTCAAAATCACTCCTTCGATCATAATTTTTCGGTTCTCGCGGTGAAAAATACAGTTCGACACTGGGGCGTAAGTCGATTTTT
>JAPYZA010016455.1:0-11021 GCA_030522685.1 Eupelmus azureus
AGAGAGAGAGAGAGAGAGGAGGCATATGCGTGTCTTGGATATATAACGTCTCGGCGAATTCGGGGGAAGCTCTTTGTTTGAGAGATTCGAGGTGGGCGGAGTCGTTGGGATCGGTTTGGCGAATTATGGCTTTTTGATGTGCTGAAATTCGAGGATGGGCTCTGGAAATTGGTGCGTGTGATTGTATAATTAATGCGAGAATATGATTTGTTTGAAATTGTGACACACATTTTTTTAAATTTATTATATAAGTAAATTTTTAAAAGCGTTTCATATTGTTTATAAATTTTACTAATATTTTTAATACATTTGCTTCTAAATATTTCAATTCAGGCAACACCAAGAACCGCTACGACTACATCTCAAGTGCCAAAATCACTCCCCCAAAATCGGTGATTTCATCGAACACGTCAGTCTCGATGGTCTTCCGCTTACCCATGAATCACGTTGAACTTGTCCAAAGCAATCTATTTTTGCCGGCGACCATACCAACTCCATCGTCCGACCTCGCCGGACGAAGAAAAAAAAACCCAGGCCTAATTTGTTCACCGCAAAAGAGGGAATATCCGCGGACTCGCGTCACGAAAGCGCTATGCTTTCACAGCTCGGCCGCGCCGTTTTCACACCATTAAAATATCATCGGCCCAGCGGCATTAACACGCGCTCGGCTCTCTTCATCGCGCGGGGCAATTAAATCCTCGTATAACTCCGAGTCCGAGAGCGAGCGAGACCAGGAAGGCAGCGGATCCCTCGAGCGATGAAAAATCGATCTTTGCACTTTGAAAACGAGATACGACTCGGGATTATAGTGACCAGCTGTGGCTCAGGTGCGGATCAGTTTTGGAATGGTTTTTCGAATGGGCAGTTCAGGTCGTTTGTTGAGTTTATGGAGAAGAAGCAAAGGGAAATGGTTTGATGAGCGGTAAAGGATGGGGCTGCGTTTTTGTTTCGTACCCTAGGATGCATTATTGAGTCTGGTCGAGATAAATATTTTAACTTTGTGCAGTCTATTTTTAATTTATTAAATACATTATTTTAAAATTTATATTTATGAAACATAAATTTGTTAATGTACTATTTTATCTTAAGCCGATTTTGTTTATTTTATAAAATAAAATTTGATCCTCTTCAGAAATAAAGGATTAATGAAGCTATAAGCAAATAATAAAGACTTAAAAGGCTATCGGAGCCATATTATACATAAATTATACTTATCATTATTTAATGAAACATAAGAATTACGCCAAAAACCTCAAAATACGAGACCACTTGATTCTCATATTCAACAATCTTTTACTATCTAAACAGGATTATGCAGTCTTTAATTTAGAATTCAATATTTGGACCTCCTAACTGCAGCTTACACTCAAACCCAAATTAAGTTTCCATCGGCTTTGATTAGACCAACTCAGCAACAATTTCCACTCGACTCTCACCCACAAATAAAAATCGAATTTCAGCAGCGTCAATACATCCTACGCCCGATCCCAAGCCCGTTTTCACGCGAGATCTCGCCGCGCCGTCGTTAATACCTCGACGAGGGGGTCGGCTCGCAAAACAAGCCTCTTGCCGCCACCCCTCTGATAATACACATCCTCCCCTCATACTCGACTAAATCGCGTTTTACCATACCGTAAAATTTTAATTATCCCCGGCGATTTTCTCCTGCCCGACTGAATCGCCGATTTATACACGCCTCCCCCCCCCCCTCCGCCTCGCCAAATTATCGCTGCACGCGCGCGCGCACACACGGGCGCTGCTATTATCGCGAAGAAATATCGGCCGACGCTTTGATACAAGCGCGAGTCTATTAGGGCTCCGTGGCGCTCGCGGGTTTACGGCTAGCTTGCTGCGGTATATATACGAGCACGCTCGTGTGTGATTTCAAGCTGTGTGTTGAGCGTGTGTAGCAGAGGCAGTTTTTGATTTGTCAAAGCTGGGTGGAGGTCTAATAGCTGGAGGCATGGTGCTGTTTTTGTTAGTTTTCGAAGTTTTAGAAAAATAAATCTTAAAATAATAATAGAATCTGTTATTAATATATGAAATTGTAATTAATGCAAGAGCCATTATGAAAACACGAATTTCCCATCACATCCACACGTAATTTTCAAAAAAAAACAAGATTAACAATTAAATCACGCGCCATAAAGAAACGGAAACTATCCCTTGCACCGACAAAAGCTCTGCCGCTTATCAAATCAATACACGCCTCGTCCGCTAAAAAAAGAAAAAAAACAACTCTCCCCAACCGTCACTCAGAATGATACAACTTTTTACGCTCGCCATAAACGCAGCGAGCGCGCGCACGCAGCCAATATAACGTACATAACACGGCGCACGCAATCGTGCATATATATGCGTAACGCCGATTCCGCCTCCTGTTTGCACGAAAGAGGCGTGAATTTTTTAGCGGCGAGCGCAGTTGTCGTGCCGTGAGGAAAATCGAGATTAATCATCGGCCGGGATTTCGAGACAGCGACTCTAATTACGCCCGATCTCTGCCCCCCCCCCTCTCCGTCTTTCTCGTTACGTTTATCCTTTTTAATTAATTTCAGTTTAATTGGCGCGCGAGGCGCGTATTTTGTTATCATTGCGCGATCGGACGCGCCGCATGAAATCGCGTAATTATAATGCGATGCGTAAATGCCATTAGCGGATTATTATAGGATCGGGCTGCTTCACGTCCTTTCCTCTGGATTTTTCTAACGAGAGCGAAGAGCCGCGGGGCTATTACGAGCCTTTTAACGTCTTTCACGCTTGTAGAAAAGACTGCCGTGGTAATTGTACGTTGCCGGCTTTTATGATTTCTCCGGTACCGAGCGCGCACCGAGGAGCGATTAAAATTACAAATCTAAAGCAAACAGTGCAAACGCATGTATATACTCGCCGGTTAAATTCCGACGCTGCGCCCCTAATCAAATCGTCCCGTATAATTAAGTTGACGAGCCGGCGGTATTTTAGTAAACACGTTGCCGCAGTTATTAATTACCACTCGCTGATATCAATTAAAACGAGAATGAGGGAACTTTCTCCCGCGCGGCCGGACTGATTCAATGCAGCCCGAGTCAATTAATTATTTGGGCGCGAGTTCAGCAAAGGGCAAAGTTTTCGATGCGCTTTAATGTGTATATAGGAATTACAGAGAAGCGAATGTCGGACACTGAGTTTTGCGGAAAGTAGGCCATAATCGATATTTGCGGAGCGTGTACTTTCCTCGATTCGAGAAGCCCGCGAGCTGATAGATAAGAGAGCCGGCGCGACATCGGCTCACGCGTGAACTGTGCGGTGGAGTCGGGAGATTGTGTGTACGCACAATGCTAATTTTTCCGGAGATATTGGATGTTTCGTCTATTTATGGCTGGGGGATTGAGTATCTGTTTTCCCGAGCTTGTTTGCTCGTTATTTCGTACGAAACAGCTGAATATTTCCTCGTTTCGAGGTCTGATATTAAACATTGTGATTGAATTTGAAAAGGCAGTGGATAATGTTTTCGCAGAAGTTTTTACGAGTGATTAGGTTTCTTAGAACAAGCGTAAAACTTATATGGTATCTTAAATGATTCAAGTATAGTGTACTGAGACGATTAGTTTTTTCTATTTTAAATTGTTTTTAAAAATAGATGAATAACAATTTTTTTCAATTTAAAACGATTCACGCTCTTTATTATACTGCACTGAAACCCCACAAAAAACTGTTTAACAAGAACAGTTTCTTTTTACACGACTAACCCAAAAAAAATGAAATGAAAGTTAAGCTATAACTTAAATATCATTCCCTAAACGAGAACAGAAAATTATCTCACTAATCTCATCATTAACTTAAAAAAATACAAATACACAGACTAAAAGCTTATCCTTAACAAATCATCTTGAAGGAACGTCCATTTCGGTCGTTCATCCCTCCCGGAATTGCAATAGCCCCGCAGTCCAACGTGCAAGAAAATTGCTCCAAAGCAAGACGGAAACGAAGGCCAGACAAAAGTCTACTGCCGCAGAGAAGGCAATATTGCGCTTTTGTTTATATACAGCAGCGGGTGTGAGGCCATTCACCGGCGATCCTATATATACACACATATCTGTACACGATACGGAGAGGTGAGAACGGTTGAATTACTGGCGCGAAAAAAGTACGCGGTTGAAAGCAGAAGTCTTTTTAAAAGAGTATTGGTGAGACTTTTCGTTTTTGTTTATTTATTTAAAGTAAACTGTCGATGTATGGGTATTCATTCCGAGCAAAAATTCGAAAATAACAATAGGATAATTCCACTTAATTTGTTTTGCATTAATTTCTAGAAACACATTAATTCTCAACCAAACAATCCTTGAATCGATAAGAAAACCACTCGCGAGTACAGCCGACCAAGTGATAGCTAACTTAATATCTCTTATCGCTCATCTTTATTTCAACTAGCCGGGCGGGGCTGGTCGATCGCGCGCGCTTGAGGTACAATAAATAAATTATAATTAAATTGTCGAGCGGCAGCCGCGACGACTACGACGACGGCATTATCATGGTCCTTTTCGAGCTGCTAATGATATTGCATATATGACGCACAATTACGACCTATATGCAATATCATTAGCAGCCGGGCTCGAAACTAACGCACCGAGAGCGCGATAATGCGAGGCCGGCGAGCTCGACAAATTAATTTTAGATTGTTTATTGCGCGCTCGCGTAATCGATTATCGCGCCGCGACCGGTCTTCGTTAATAATTATTGAAACCCGTTGGCGTTTCTTATTTTTAGCTCGAGGTATCTTTATTTTGTGAGGAATGGATGTTTGTTTTAATTCGTTTGCCTTTTTGTGCGCTTGTTTGTAGTTTATAGGTGAGTGTGGATAAGACTTTTTTTGATGAAGTGTTTTAGTTTTAAATTGAATGTAAATGAAATCTACAAGACTTGGAGAAGTGAGAAAATAGTTTATAAAACTGTTATTTTACTTAGGAGAAAGAAAATTTGTAAAAAAGATTCATAAATTCAGATAATGATGCTTGCCGTAACTTGTAATTTATGAATTATGCATGTCTATGATACTGTTTAAATTATCTAAATTTTTTAAATCTTTTAAAGCAAGCTTATTTACATTATTTCAAGCTCCATTCAGAAATTTTTTTTCTTTAAAACAACGAATAAATTTTATAACTCTTTTAAGATTATTCAACGGGAGACATTAATTCCGTGGAGCAGATAAGAACCTGTTTACAAAAATTACGGACGAAAAAAGTGATAAGGAAATCCTCAAATTTGTTCAGAATACTTGACGCATTTCTGCAGTCTGAAATTAAATTGTTGTATTAATAGTACAAAGATATATAATTTTTTTAAATTTAATGAGATAAACTCATACAATGAGTCATGTTCTCTTTACATTTTTTAATAACTTACATCTTTTATAGCTAATTTTATGACTGTAATCATAGTCGCTGCAAAAATCATTCACAAAAAGAATTTTACATTGACAATTTCAAAATGGGAAAATACATAGGCAAACTAGTTTAAATGGGATAAAATTACGACTGCCATTCAGTAAAGATGGAAAACTTTTCAAAAGCTTTGCGTGGAATTTACAAGTCCTTACCACAAAAATGTCGAGTTAAGAAGAATTTAAATATGTTCAATATTCGTGTTCTACATTCTCCAAATCAAATTAGCTCTATTTACATTAAAATCAACTCCCCAGTCGCACAAAACCTCTCTGCAAAAACCCACCTCATTTTCATCAACGAATTTTGCGCTCTCTCGCCTCTAAAGCCAAAACGTATAGCCTCGACGCTCCCACAATCTCACTAAAAGAAGCTACCTCTATAGCCGCGAGAAACGAAACAAAGATACACGTACAGCCGTATCGAAAGAAAAGGGAAGTCTAGTAATAACAGGGCTGTGCGTACACACACACACACATACATACACGCAGGCGCGTATACGCACTCCCGGCGTGAATTAGTCGCTAAGCGATAACTGGCCGCTGATTGTTCGACGCCACGGCGCCCCGCAAATTGACTCGCTTTCGGAAGCCCGTAATTAAGCGCCGCGCCGACACGATACACATGCGCCGCAGCGCTGCTGTTACCGATCTGCTTTTTTGCGCGTTATTTACAGGTTGAATTTATTTATCGCTGGGGGCGCGGGATTAATGGGATTGCAGATAAGGGGAATTGGATTTGCGAGACGCTGCTAGGCGACGTGTATTTATTAGTTTTTAGCGATTGAAAAATGTGACGGAAGTCGGAGGTGAAAAAAAAAAGAGCGTTGATTATGCGCCTACGGTTTTTCAGCGGGAAAGATCAATGAGAAGAATGATTGTTATGAAAATTGAGCGGTTAATTTGAATTTACAATCGGCGAGTATTCAATTGTACAAACCATTGAGCTTGTTCATATTATAGTAATGTATAAATAAACATTAACGACTACAATGTAGCAGTACAGTGTAGCTGCGATAATAATATTAATAATTCAAACTGAATTTAAATACAAAGTGAATCACATCCTTATAAACAGAATAATATTTATGAATGGCCGGCATGAATTGCACAGTCTACGCTTATACGCTTCGCGCAAATATTTTTAATAAATTTCAGCTCAATTTAATAAACACTTGTATCAACAAAGGCCAAGTCAATGCGTACTACTCGGTTCGTACGAATTCACTCATCTTTCACCATCGACGTCTAATAACAGAAGGATCGATCTAGAAAACAAAAGCCGGCTCTCAAACGCGAATGCCAACGCATTTTTCTTGGCGCCCCGCGATCGCATGACGCAGCTCCGGAGAACTCGTATTAGCGCCATTGTCTCTTCCTACGGCAATAAAATTTCAAACGCGATCGCAGAACGGCACACCTGTGTACGAGGAAATACGACGACGAGCTTTCGCCTCCTCCGCCTCCCGCGCGCGGCTGGATCATCTGCAAATAACGGCGATTAATAAGAAGTCGGCGCGCCGAAGTGGAGGAAGAGAGAGACGGAGAAAGAACTCATATAACTGTTTTGAATTAGTGGGCACTTTAAACTTTCTTGCCCCTTTTCATTCGCGGACGCGCGTAGCTCCGTCCTTCTTTTATGGGAAAAGTACGGGAGAAGAGTGAGAACGAGAGAAAGAGAGAGAAGAGACTTATGGTATTCGATGAAAATTTTATGCAAATAGCTCTGATAAAATAATTGTTTGGGGGGGGGGAGTCTTTCTTCTGATGAATAAATTAGAGTTGAGGTTTCGTTTAAAGAGAATCAAATTAGCGAAGCTTTTGCGCGTTATCTATCACTGAAATAGTTTTATTGTTTATGTTTTTTATTAATATTTAGTATTCAAATTTTTTTCATTACGAATTAGATACTTTGGTTTCATAAATATTTTGAAGAAACTATATTTAATTCACCATTTAGCAAAAATATAAAACAATGTTCTCACTACCCTCATTTAATTCACATTACCTTAACAATTAACCCAGTTTAACATTAATTTCCCATCGATATTGCTCTCAAATCATTACCTCAAGTACACGTACCTCCGATATTTCCCAACCACGCAATTCCCAAGCTCAAAAAGTGCAACATCTCTCTGCGTTCTTGCATTTATTGTTCGGCCCTCGCTCTCTCGACTCGTCATTTTTCCGATAACGAGATCGTAATTGAATTCGCGGAAGCCGACTATACTCGTCCCCGCAAAGACGCAGTAGAGAGCTTTATATACGTCGGAGCGCTGATAGCCGCCGCGTATATGATGCGCGCTCGAGCGCGGAGGGAGGGGAGGTGAACTAGGTTTCGCTCTTCTGCTGCTTGCCGCGCTGAATGGACGAGCCAATTTTGGCCAATTTCCTCGCGCAGGATCAAAAGGACATACGCGGACGATCTATTTCGAAATTGCGTATTGATAGTTTCTTTTTCGTCCCGATCGTCTGGCGAAAGGGACACTCTTCTATTATTCCAGGCGAGCACCGTTGTTTACGCGTAAACAAACGTAATTGCGCCTGACGCGATCACGCGCTCGCCTAATTATTCCAACAATAATAATAATTAGCCAGGCCGCAATTGAAAGAAACACGCAATTAAAGCGAACGGAGCAATATTCATTATCCTCGCTAGTGCATATACCGCTCCCGGCAAACGGGAATAACTAAAGTTCGGATCGATAGGCGAAAAAGGTGTATACTCACGGATATGACGTGCTCGCCCTTGCCGGCTTTAGCGATCAGGTCCCAGTCGATTGTGTCGGCGTAGCAGAGGAGCTGGTTCTTCTCGAAACGCACCGAGCCTCGCATTATGTCGGTGAGCGAGTAGAGCCCGATCTCCTGCAGGGACATCATCTCGAAGCCCACAAGGGCGTAGTTGATGAACAGCTGGTGGCCCCTTATCACTGTCAAGTTGGGAAACAGGTGGCCGATACTCCGCAGTCCTTGCACTCTGTAATGTCGAGTGATATATATTTTTTTTTGTACGGGTTGTGTGTTTGTTTTGGATTTTGAAGCTGTTTACAATGCGCGAGCTTGTCGGTGGAATTATGGAAATGAACGTGTTTTTAATGCAAATTGCGTTAATTTGTTATACAATTTTTTTTTTCAATGCAGTTTTATGGCTAATCAGTCAGCGCAACAGTTGTAAAAACAAACGAACGTTATTATTGTTGTAAGTAATAGATCTTTTTTATGCGGCTCCGCAGTGGCGTGCGATTTATTATGAAAATTGCTCGGCGTGAGAGGCGCGCTGTAATGCAGCTTTATTTTAATAAAGTCGTATAAAGCACACAAAGGCGCATTGTAAGAAGAATAAAAAGTTGATTCGGATATTTTTACGCGAGGATGGGGCCGATAAAAAAAAATTGCCTTCGCGAGCCAGCTATGAATAGGCGCCGCCAATTATTACACGAGACGTCCTGGATTTTAATTTGTAATTGTGCAAAAACAATAAGTTTACCAGCAGACGTGATTTACATTTGCTTCCTACCGACTCGCGTATGACTTTAACAATGCTTTGGCTCTGCCTCGTTAAAACTCACCTCATTGTTCTTGACTGTGAAAAAAAAGGTGTCGATAACTGTGCAAAAGCGGTCGCACGTGAATGAGCAAGTAAAATCATTCGCGCAGACAAACAAATCTATGAATTCAAGGTTCCAGAGTTATTGCTGAAAGTCTAGACTTGAGGAATTCAAATTTAGAAGGAAAAGACTTAAAATCTTTATTTAAGTAGGAAAACTGTTTAGAACTTCGTACAATAATGGCATAAATAACAAACAGACCTACAGTTATTTAATTCATTTTCAAAATTAAACTTTCTCTTCTTCTAGAAATTCCTTCTCTCACAAAACAATCTTAAAATGCCCACGGACATTTTCAAATTCCAACTCGTTTAAAAGCGAGTGAATTTTGAAAATTTCAGTACTTGCCCTTTTCAAGCCGACTGCATTTCAGGGGCAAAATGAAATTTCAAACAGCCCCTCGCGTAGAATTGTTTGAGAAATCAAACTAGAATTGCCATATCCCCCAGGAGGGTCGTAGAAAGAGAGAGAATCAAAGTTACAGAACGTACCTGTATAGCATAAGGTATCCGGTAATTTCGACGAGATCGGGAAATACGTAGTTCTCGTAGGACTTGTCATCGGCCTCGTCGATCAGCAAGATTTGCACGAAACCCTCGACCACTCGGCAATCTTTCAGCTTATCAAACTCTTTCACTTTGTTCCTTATGTCTATGCTTTGGCACACTGCAATGAAGGAAAATATATATTAAATGTTTGTTATTGGATTTGTGGGGATATTTAGTATTTGTATGACCAGCCTGTAAGTACTTTATGTCTTTGAACGATTATAAAAGTAATATAAAACAATAAAAATACATAAATATTATTTCATTTATATGCAAACGTGCAGCATTTCTTTTCTTTGTAAAATAAATAAGGGTTTCAAAAAAAGTAAGGGCGAATGAAGCACATTACGAAAGAGAAATAAATGCAAACTTTCAAAGATTTATCCTAAATTACCTGAATTATGCTCTAATAATTCACTTCTACCCTCTTTTAAAAACAAACTCAAACGTCTACTTAAATGACGAATTAACTGCCTTCCACTATCTACATTATCTACTCCCAAAGACATCCATTTCATTTTGCTTTGCAACTATGCAATAAAGCTTTTACAGCTCACGCGTTTGCTCGGATTATCGCGCGAAACAGAAAAAAAAACGACATTTTTTCATTCATTTCAAGGCCGCTCATCAAAGTCATTTACGACGCGGAAAAGACGCACTAAGCGCAGCTGGTTTTTCCTTTTCTCCTCGCGCTCAACTCGAGCACTCGCGCAGCGAGCGTCGAAATCGAAATGCTTTCGATGCATTCGCGAAGCTTAATGAGTCCTTGAAATCCCGAAGTCGAAGCTTACTTATTTTCGTAAGATATTAATCTATCTCTTGTGTGTACGCGCGGTTAATTTATAAAGCGGTGGATACAGAGTAGCACTAAAACACTGATTTACATATCATTAAGCCGGCGTTACGACGCGCGCGTTACTTTCCAGGTTTTATACACGTTAGCGTCGCGCGGGCGCGAGCGCAGCGTTTACGACTGCTCTGCGTGCACGCGCGCCGCCTGTACTTGAAAATATTTATAGGTGTAATAATACCGTAAGACCTTGAAAAATATATTTACACTTGACCTCGTCGAGCGCAAAACTCGCTCCCTCTAAGCTCGAAAAATCGATGACGGCGACGGGAAAGAGAGAGAAAAAAGCGAGATCGCGAGCCTCGTTATCTTCTCGGCGAGCGCGCGTTAACTGCATCGTTGAGCTCTTATCGCTCTGCTTCCTTCGCGCGAGCGCGCTCCCAGTTCTTTCACCTCCGAGCGCGACTGCACCGAAAAAGGCAATAATCAATTGCACATCGGAGCTTAAAAATAAACGCGTCGTGAGCATCGAGTAAAGTGGAGGAGGCGCGGGGATAGAGAGAAAAAAGCGTGCTCACAAAGCGGGTCAAACGTCAGGCACAGAAAGCGAGCTCGCTCGCGTGGCGTTTTTTTCTCCCGGGGTGCATACCTAT
>JAPYZA010016462.1:0-11452 GCA_030522685.1 Eupelmus azureus
ATTTGAACTTCTAACACTTCTAAACATGTTTCTAAAGCGATTTGACGAAACTCAAAATTTTACTATTACAAAGCTTCCTCTATGAGGAAGCAAAAGCTAGTCTATAGCTTAGAATCGCAGATCCTACGGAAATAGGGTATAAATTCAGATAGTAAAATGGTACAACATCGTTCAGCATTTGGCTTTCCACCAGGGTGAAGAGACGCTTGAAAGTTACTTTTATTTTAAATATTATTATTATAATTATTATTTAAAAAGTCAAAAGCTGTTATTATCTTCAAATTGCAATTGGTACTCAGCAATATGGAGCAGAGCCTTTTGTCGCTGCTTGACCGGCCTACACAACCTTTATACATACAAAATGAAGCTGGATTAATCAACTTTGATATCCCATTGTCTCACTTGGTAAATTTATTATTCATGGTAAATTTATTATTCATTTATTTTAATTTTTTATAATCTTCATAAATAGAAAAATTTTAATATAACTATTTTTATTGTAAATTATTATACTTTTAAAGAAAAAGTGTAAAAAATTTTAAAAACTTACTTTTTCTAAACTGTATCATTAAACCATAATATACGATGTTTTAATTCAATTATTTAAATAATTTTTATATTTTTTAGCCTGAAGATATACGTAATAGCCAAATGTATAATGAGAGTTCTAAGCATTTTGGTACCAATTCTTCGTCTGTTATTCGTATTAAGGAAATCGAAATCCCAGATCTCTATCCAGCGCTGAACCTTAGCCGCCATGAAGGCTTTTCATTGTACAGTAGTACTCATCGTACAATGGCTTCTACATTAATTAATCTGTTTTTAAGTACGTATTCATTTCACTTTTTTTTAGTATAATTCTAATAAAACTTTTGTTTAAAAGTTTCATTTAAATGCCTATAAAAAACAATAGTTTCTTTTTTCAACTTTCATTTATCTAATCCTAATTTTTACTTTACTAAGGTATGCACCTTCATGAAGACTTGCTCTCCCTAGCGGTTTATTGCCGTGATCGCGTGAATCCGCAGATGTTTGTCTACTCTTTCTCCGTAGCTCTTCTTCATCGTCCAGACACGAAACATTATAGAGTTCCTCCGATTGTAGAAACGTTTCCTGACAAGTTCATGGACAGTAGGACCCTGAAAAGAGTTAAAAGAAGTGCTTATGACTCTACAAAAGAATCACACGTGAGTATTTCTTATTTAATTTAATCTCGTTTAAATAACGAAATTTTGTTTGTTAAAGTTGTAAACTTTAAATTTCCATAAAATTTTTAATTTTATAGAAAACTTATGAAAAAATATACTATATTTAAAATATGCATAAAACTAGTGCGATTGTTTGTATGAGTAAATTAATATAATATTAGTAATTGGTATAATTAATGTATTATTATTAATAATAATATTACATAATCGCTATAGTCCTATTTATTTTTTGGAAAAATTTACTAGTTAAACATAAATTACTGACTTTCCACATCGAATCCATCTAGCATAGATAGTACTATAAAAAAATAAGACTTTACAGCATGCTTTCCAACAATCAAACGAAGTTTAATAAGGACGTTAGTTGCTCAATGGATTCTATATTTTGGTATATTTCATTTCTAGAATTTGTATAAGCTTATTGAAACTCGTGCGCTCGAATAATAAACGTATTTAAATCAGATACTTTTTGTAACAAATATTTTTATAGACTATTATTG
The DNA here is from genome assembly GCA_030522685.1 of Eupelmus azureus. Classification (NCBI taxonomy): domain Eukaryota; kingdom Metazoa; phylum Arthropoda; class Insecta; order Hymenoptera; family Eupelmidae; genus Eupelmus; species Eupelmus azureus. Next base: position 1,709 of record JAPYZA010016462.1, read on the forward strand.
CCTACAAGAATTAAATAGAATTAAATTCAAAATACATTATTGTAGTAATAGTAGACTTTAAAATTTTTCTAATTTTTATAAATCTTTATGTTAAACAAATTTTTAAAGTACAAGAATACAAAAAAAAAACTGCGAGAATTAACTATTGATCTTTTTCATATATACGTTTTGTCACTAGTTTTAGTCATTGGAATTAAATTTAAATAATTACGATATATTTTTATAGAATGTAATAATTATATTGTCCATAGCTACCAATTGAAATTCCATTAAATTACACTGCAACTGATGTCGATCCAGAACATCGAGTAGCATACTGGCGTGAGGACATGGGTGCAAATCTCCATCATTGGCACTGGCATCTTGTAAACCCGATGGAGGGACCTGAAGAATTCGTCAAGAAAGATAGGCGAGGCGAGCTGTTTTATTACATGCATCATCAAATGCTTGCCAGGTACCTCTTAAATAATTAATTTGATATAACTATTCTAAAATTTTACATTACTTTCAAATGTTTTGTAGATTTCAGTTACAAAACTGTCAATAATACTATTTAATTTTTCTTTACGGAATCATTTACTTCTAGATACAACGTTGAGCGTCTCTGTAATAATCTCGGTATGGTGACACCTTTCATGAATCTCCGCGAGCCAATACCAGAAGCGTACTTTCCTAAGCTGACCTCAGAAATTGCAAGTCGTCCCTACCCGTCTCGTCCAGCCAATCTTAAGCTCAGCGACATTGACCGTCCGGATTATAAATTCACTATTGCAGAACTCGAACTTACTCGACAACATCTATACGAAGCCATTGATGCACGAAAGGCACGATATCATAATGGGACGTTCGTTGAGCTGGACGATTTCAAAGGTATCGATATCCTTGGTAATATGGTAGAGGCCAGCAGTTTGTCTCCGGATAAAGAATATTACGGGGATCTGCATAATAATGGTCACATGGCTATTGCTTACGTTCATGACCCTGATTATCGATACTTGGTAACTACAGATTTTCTTTTTTTTTTCTTGCAGTCTCATACTTTTATTATTATTCATGATTTTGGATATTGATTTATTATCATTCTTACAGGAGCAGTTTGGCGTTATGGGTGAAAGCACCACCGCCATGAGAGATCCAATTTTCTACAGATGGCATAAACATATGGATGACATTTTTCATTTACTAAAGGATAATTTAACTGCGTACACAGAAACAGACGTGAGTTTTGTTATTTTACACATTTATCTCTAAAGTTTTCAGAAGATCATTTCTTTTAAATGACTGAAGTGGTCTGTTATATTGGACTATCCAATTGTACCCTAAAATATTTTCATAAAGTTTATGTTTATTTTTTTTTCAGTTGGTCTTCCGTAATGTTACAATTACGAATATTAACATAAATTCTTTAGAAGCAAATGACAATACTCTAAACACATACTGGACGAAAAGTAAGATCGACTTATCTCGTGGAGTGGATCTCTTTCAAATAAGTCCAGTCTCAGTTATTCTACAACATCTTAACTATGACAATTTTATATATAACATCACTGTAAAGAATGACAACGACAGCGAGGTTATGGGTGTCGTGCGCATCTTCATTGCACCTAAATACGATGCGACCGGACTTCAACTCTCATTCAATGATCAGAGGCTACTTATGATTGAGATGGACAAGTTTAATACTACATGTAAGCATAGCATTATCATATAGAAAATGTTAAAAAAAAAGAATGTTAATTTTACATAGAAATGTTTTTGCTTTTTTGATAGTAAAAAAAGGAGAGAATTTAATTACCAGAAACTCAACTGGATCTGCTGTTACCGTACCATTCGAAGCAACCTTCCATGATATGGATACGAATCGACCTCAGAATAATACTCTTGAGTATGATACATTTAATTTCGTTGCTTGTGGATGGCCACAGCACCTTCTCGTACCTAGAGGTACCAAGGAAGGATATCCCATGGAACTGTTTGTTATGATTTCTGACTATAATGTAGATAAGGTATATATTTTACTCTTATTTATAAACTAAAAAAATACTACTGTAGTTGCGTATTATTACATTAATATGTACACATATTGCAGGTGGACCAAGTTACCACTCCAACTGACGATCGAAACGGAGTCAGTTTCTGCGGGCTGAGAAACCGCAAGTATCCTGACACACGCTCCATGGGCTATCCATTTGATCGAATCGGTCGGTCAGGAGTGATTTCTATGAATGATTTCCTCACCCCCAACATGAAGCTACAGCAGATAACGGTTAAATTCAATGACATCATTAAGCCCCGACAATCTTCTTTTAATCGGTAGTTTACTGGTAAATGTGAGATGCTGTGAATATGTCTATAGTGATGTAAATGATGGAGGTTATTCCAATTCTGTGTAAAATCAAACAACTTGCTCGACGAAGAGCAATCGCTAATGTAAATAATCTTAGTGTTTAAATGAGGCATTGATCGTTTGTTTTAGTTTTAGAGCCTCGCTACGCTCTTTCTTGTACTAAGTATAGTTTTACTTAAAAATTAAGAATTTATTCGGAATAATATTGCAAGTGTGATACATTACAAAATAAAATTTATAATCCCACTTTTATTTATTTTTATTTTTTGTTCTCGAAAAATGAAATGACAAAATGTAATAATGACACATTTATAAGTATGATCTGTTTGAAATATAATAAATATATATAAAAAAACTGTTGTTTTCTTTTTCTGGTTAATATTGGTTTATTGAGACTTTACAGTTCAGTCGCAATATCTGCTAAACCTCTGATGATAATTAAACTTCACTATACATAAAACTATTCGTTGTACAACAAGTAATAATTCTGTGTTATTATGGAAAGTATTTTTTATACATTGTAAAAAAGAGGTTAAAATACCTCATTAAAAAATATAAAGTATTTTTTTGGCTAAATTTTAAAAATATTCACGGGCATAACTTTTTGCATATAATATTGTAAGTAAATATTATTACACATTTTAATAAAACAATATTTAAGCTTTTGAATAAGACTAATAAAGTCAACAAATTTGAAGCAGAATCGAAGATACAAGACAAATATTGAGGGTGGAGCATAATTTTGCAATATACATTTATTAAATTTATAATATCTGGGATTATAATTAACAATTTTGAATATTACAAAAACAAGTTTATTTATAGGTAAAAATGAAACAAATACAACTTTAAAATGGTACTATATAATATTCTTTTATTCTATTTATCTGATATGTTTTTAAATTTCAGATGCACGTGTAAAAACAGTTTTCAGGCGAAAGTCTTTCATTTGGTTGAATAAATAATTTTTCTTTTGTGGATTATGGACTAGACATATATTTTGATATATATGTCATCTATTTCTTTTATGGAAAATTAACCCCAAAAATAAGGTTATACACTAAATGTCAATTTCACGGATGTATACAAAAGTAATTACCTATTGTATAGAGAGTTAACTAATGATGGTTTCAGAAGAATAATTTATCATTATCAAATATTTTGTATATTTCAGATGAACGTGGAAAAAATTACCGGAAGGAAGTCTTTTACACGTTGAATAAACAAATACAGAACAACGATAAAATATATCAATTTTATTATTATGTAAAAATAAATTCAGTTTGTTAGTCTCTTTATCTAGCAAACAAAGTGCGACGCGGCGTCTAACAATTACATATTGGAAAGTTTTTTTTTTAGATAAAAAGTATTTAAACAAATTTTAATTGAATTGAATTTTAATTTCATTTAATGTAAGGAAAAGTATTAAAACATATTTAAATTTTCCTTAATTCACAGAATAATGACAACATATATCAATAGATAGATTAAAATATTTGAAGATATTTCATAATTTAAAGCGATTTTCAACTTTATGCAAATAGTACATTTAACATTTTAAAAGATTAGTACTTTCTTAACAATATAAAGAACAATTGTATAGATTAGAAGCTTAATTCGTAAGATAAGCTATACAGATCATGCGGAAATCAGCTATAAATCTAGGTAGTGAAATGGGACAATATCATTCAACGTCTATCTTTCCACCACGTGGAGAGATGCTTAAAAGTTTCTTTTGTTTAAATATTATTATTTTAATGGTTTTCTAATTGTCTAAAATTTTTAATTTCTTTAAATTATAATTGACACTCGCTAATATGGAGCAGAGTCTGTTGTTGCTGCTTGACCGGCCTACACAACCTTTATACATACAAAATGAAGCTGGATTAATCAACTTTGATATCCCATTGTCTCACTTGGTAAATTTATTATTCATTTAAACCATAATATACAATGTTTTAATTCAATTATTTAAATAATTTTTATATTTTTTAGCCTGAAGATATACGTAATAGCCAAATATATAATGAGAGTTCTAAGCATTTTGGTACCAATTCTTCATCTGTCATTCGTATTAAGGAAATTCAAATCCCAGATCTCTATCCAGCACTGAACCTTAGCCGCCATGAAGGCTTTTCAGTATACAGTAGTACTCATCGTACAATGGCTTCTACATTAATTAATCTGTTTTTAAGTACGTATACATTTCAGTTTTTTTAGTATAATTCTAATAAAACTTTTGTTTAAAGGTTTCATTTACATGCCTATAAAAAACAATAGTTTCTGTTTTCAACTTTCGTTTATCTAATCCTAATTTTTACTTTACTAAGGTATGCACCTTCTCGAAGACTTGCTCTCCCTAGCGGTTTATTGCCGTGATCGCGTAAATCCGCATATGTTTGTCTACTCTTTCTCCGTAGCTCTTCTTCATCGGCCAGACACAAAACATTATAGAGTTCCTCCAATTGTAGAAATATTTCCTGACAAGTTCATGGATACTAAGACACTGAAAAGAGTTAAACGAAGTACTTATAACTTTTCAAAAAAATCTCAAGTGAGTATTTCTTATTTTATTTTATGTCGTGTAAATAACAAAATTTTGTTTGAAATTTCGATCGTTAATGTTGTAAACTTTAAATTTCCATATAAAATTCTAAATTTTATAGAAAACTTTTGAATAAATATACTCTTTTTAATCTTATTTCCATATGATTTTAACTTATGTTAAGTAATGATTAACATACAATTGTGCTATTTTTCAGATGAATTAGAATTGAATTTTTACCCTCGCTTCATACGGGCGTAAAAGTCCACACGAAGAAAACAACTATTGCCTACAAGAATTTAGACAAATATTCTATTAAAATATATAACTATAATAGCAAACCTTTAAATTTTTAAATTTCTAGCAATGTTTTTAATAAATTTACCTTCTATTTTCAAAGCATACGAATACAAAAAAATAACAGATTGCGGGAATTAATTATTGGTCTTTTTTATCTATTTGTTTGATCAAGTGCGTTAAGCATATTCTATATCTAACATAATCTAAACATGATTTTTGCGTTTATTATATAACAACTAGTCAAAGTGAAGCCTTTAGTGACTTTAACTTCCTATTATACTTTTTCTAAAGAGACGATATATAATTCAGTAATTATTGATGGCTGTATTTTCATACAATGTAATATTATGTTGTTTGTAGTCTCCAATTGAAATCCCTCTAAGTTACACTGTGACTGATGTCGATCCAGAAAATCGAGTAGCATATTGGCGTGAGGACATGGGTGCAAATATTCATCATTGGCACTGGCATCTTGTAAACCCAATAGAGAGACCTAGCGAATTCGTCCAGAAAGATCGGCGTAGAGGCGAACTGTTTTATTACATGCATCATCAACTCCTCGCCAGGTACAACTTAAATATTTAATTTGAAACAACTGTTCTAAACTTTTACTTCACCACCGAAAATTATCTAGGTTGTCATGAAATTAAATTTCAATAATACGATTTAATATTTCTTTTTTGGTAAAACTTTTATTTTTATTCTTAAATGGCAATCTGCTTATATTCCTCTTTCGATTCACGGAACCGCTTATTTCTAGATACAACGTTGAGCGCCTTTGCAATAACCTTGGGATGGTGACACCTTTCATGAACCTTCGCGAGCCAATACCAGAAGCCTACTTATCTAGCCTGAACTCAAAAATTGCAAGTCGTCCCTATCCGTCTCGTCCAGCCAATCTTACGCTCAGTGACATTAACCGTCCGGATTATAAATTCACTATTGCAGAACTTGAACTTACTCGACAACACCTATACGAGGCCATTGCTGCACGAGAGGCGCGATATCCAAATGGCACGATCGTTGATCTGGATGATTTCAGAGGTATCGATATCCTCGGTAACATGGTAGAGGCCAGCAGTTTGTCTCCGGATAGAAAATACTACGGGGATCTGCATAATAATGGTCACATGGCTATTGCTTACATTCATGACCCTGATAATCGAAACTTGGTAACTACACATTTTCTTTTTTTTTTCTTGCATCCTCATACTTTTACTATTATTGATGATTTCGGATGTTGATTTATTATTATCCTTATAGGAGCAGTTTAGCGTTATGGGTGAAAGCACAACTGCCATGAGAGATCCGGTTTTCTATAGATGGCATAAACATATGGATAACATTTTTCATCTATTCAAAGATAATTTAACTGCTTACACAACAAAAGATGTAAGTATTATTATTTTAGACATTTGTCTCGAAAAAATTCAGAAAAAATACAGATACTTTTAAATACTTTTTTTATAGTAAAAATTAGTATACTTTGTCTCATTAGTCTAAATGACATTTTTTACAGTTGATCTTCCAGAATGTGACAATTACGAATATTAACATAAATTCTTTAGAAGCAAATGACAATACTCTAAACACATACTGGACGAAAAGTGTCATCGACTTATCTCGTGGAATGGATCTCTTTCCGAGAAATCCAGTGTTAGTTCGTCTACAGCATCTTAACCATGACAAGTTTATATATAACATAACTGTGAAGAATGACAACGACCGCGAGGTTAAGGGGGTCGTGCGTATCTTCATTGCACCTAAATACGATGCGACTGGACTTCAACTCTCATTCAATGATCAGAGGCTACTTATGATTGAGATGGATAAATTTACCACTATATGTAAGCATAGCATTATCATACAGAAAATGTTAAAAAAAAAATTGTTAATTTTACATAGAAATGTTTTTGCTTTTTTGATAGTAAAAAAAGGTGAGAATTTAATTACCAGAAACTCAACTGTATCTGCTGTTACCATACCATTCGAAGCAACCTTCCATGATATGGATACGAATCGACCTCAGAATAATACTCCTGAGTATGAAACATTTAATTTCGTTGGTTGTGGGTGGCCTCAGCACCTTCTCGTACCTAGAGGTACCAAGGAAGGGTATCCCATGGAACTGTTTGTTATGATTTCTGACTATAATGTAGATAAGGTATATTTTACTCTTATTTATAAACTAAAAAATTACTACTGTAGTTGCGTATTATTACATTAATATATATACATATTACAGGTGGATCAGGGTAGCACTCCAACTGACGATCGAAATGGGGTTAGTTTCTGCGGGCTGAGAAACGACAAGTATCCTGATGCACGCTCCATGGGCTATCCATTTGATCGAATCGGTCGGTCAGGAGTGAATTCTATCAATGATTTCCTCACCTCCAACATGAAGCTACAGCAGATAACGGTTAAATTCAATGACACCATCAAGCTCCGACAATCTTTTTCTAATCGGTAGTTTACTTGTCAACGTGATATACTGTGAACATGTTTGTATATAGTGTTGTAAATTATGAAAGGTAACTCCGATTCTGTGTAAAATAAAAAACTTTTAGAAACGGCGAAGAGCAACCGCGAATGTAAATAATCTCAGTATGTAACTGTGGCATCGGTTGTTCGTTTTAGTTTCAGAGCTTTGCTTGACTCTTTCTTGTAATAAGTATAGTTTTATTTAAATATTAAGATTTAAATTGTAATAACATTGCAAGTGTGATACATTACATAATTAATTTATAATCACACTTTTATTTATTTTTATTTTTTGTAATCCCGAAAAATGAAATGACAAAATGTAATAATGACTCTTTTATAAGTATGATCTGTTTAAAATATAATATTAATATAATATAATATTAATTTATTTAAGATGAGATCTCATTTGAGATTTTTCAGAAGGACCAGAAATTACAAAATAACTAGTTTGACGGATTAAAAAATAATTAACATTTCTATCGACTATAAAAAGCTTAATTTTAATGTTTGCAAATCCAATAAATCACTCCAACACAAACGCAATAAAAACCTCACCAAAATCATGCGATTTGTCGTTAGCGCGCTCGCCACCAAGCAAAACTCATGGCCCTTTTACACCCTGCTGCTCACCCTTCAGCCGAAATAACGCTTAAACAAGCACGCAATATTTCATCCTCGAGCAACGAAAAATCCACACCACGGACGCTTGTAATAAGTAAGATCTCATTCAGAGCCCCCAGCGCGGAAGAAAAGGAGAGACGTCGATTGAAAAGCACTCTGGCGCGAGAAGACGGTGAAAAAAGTCATGGGCGATCCTCGAACGGACTACCCTTCGATGCTTTCAATGCGCGCGCTTCTCCTTTCATCGGATCGTTCGCGCATGGCTGTGCGTATTTACGTACAACACAATTTGGAATCCGGGATTCGTTTGAGGGAGCGCGCGGCTACCCGCAGCGAGAGCGCGTGGGTAATCGATTAGGCGCCCTGAAAGGGAGAGAAATCGTTTGCGGCACTGCTTGTGGTCAAACAGCGTTTAAGGGATGCTGCGCGTATAAGTCTTCGTTGGTGCGCCGCCAGCTGGAAAAGGAGGCCGGACTTTGGCGATTTATTGAGCGCGCGAGTAACGCGCCTGTGAAGTGTAAAAGAAATCGCTTTTTATGCTTTCTTTTTGATATTGTAAAAGAGTTGGGACCTTTGGTGGTAAAAATAGCACCTGGACGTACAGAAATCTTTGTTTGAACGCACGGGTGGATCCAGTTCGATTACGATATTTTACAAAATAATAATTTATTGTAACTATATATATAGTTATTATTATTATTTTTTTCGTAAGATATCTTACAAATGTATGTAAAATTAAGATCTTAGTTTTTAAAAACGAGCTTTTCATGAATACAAATTTAATAGAAAATATAAATTGACTATTATTAAACGTTCAATAAAATTGATTATAGACATAATTTGAAAGAGGGATTCATTGTTGCAATAATTATATTTCCACCATCAATAAAAACGTAATATTTACATATTTACAGGTCCACTCATAAACACCTTTTCAGCACATAAACGCACCGCAAATACTTTTCAAAAACACCCTTGGAAGTCTACATAGTCTACATAGAACTCGATTACGAACTCGTGTGCGTCTTGTATGTGTCGATTATAACGCACATGTGCAGCGCATATACGCGTCACCGCGTGAAAGACCAAACCTCCAACGTGGGGAGTAACTCCACAGACCAAACGAGTACACTCGTATAACTGTCCGCTCGCAAGGGTACAAGCGCCCTGCAACGTGGCCATTGTGTTTTTGTTCGCGAGCGCGGATCGGATCGGCGAAGCTTAGACGCACGCGCGATTTCATGCCTCGCGCGTTTCATTGTGTCGCGAGAGGCAAGCCGCGTACGTCAAGTTATTGATGCAAATTATTAGGGATGGGCGTTTTTTTCTTCCATTGGTCGGTTCGACTAATCCGCGACTGTTATACTCGGGTGGTTTTTTCGGCGCTTCACCAGGTATTTGAATGCTAATTTCTTTTGAGGGAAGTGAAGGTGCATGGAAGAAA
>JAPYZA010016471.1:0-10945 GCA_030522685.1 Eupelmus azureus
GCTCTAATGTTGCGTAGCCCACGAAAAGTATATGTTTAGAAACTATGGGAGTTGCTTTATACGAATATTTTAGTAAGGAGAATCTTAGATATAAATTATCATTTTTTAATAACTAAAAGTTTTTTAATTTTTTTAATAGAATAAAAATTGATTTTCTAATCAGTTAGAATAAACAAATTTACAGTAGACAAGTTTGTCATTTGAAAAACGTATTATGAATTCAATAATTTTTAACAACTAATCTTTGTATGTAAAAATAATTACAATTACAAATAAAAATGTCATGTTACAATTACAGTTGATGTTTTTACCATACACCTCGGTATAACATAATTACTACCTCTGAATTTAAAATTTTATTATCTACATCTTTTATTCGTTGTATAACATCAATACTTCAATGTTTCAAATAATTATTACTAATTATTTCAGAATTACGATTAACAAATATTTATAATATAATATATTATAAACCAATCATCTGTCGACATTACGCTCGACCATCCAAACCTTCGCGAACTTCCGCATCAAAGTCCTTCCTCCGTACCCATACGCGAAATTCAATAAAACAAAAACCGCAGCCTCATTAACTCCAGCAACCATAAATTCCCATATCTAACCCACGGTCCTCGTCCACTCCCATCGTCCCTGGCTCCGAAAGAAAGTTCTAAATTTGGCAAGGAGCGTAACGTCGACCATTAGCTCGGCTGCTAATCCGCTTACAAGTCGCCATAAAGCCCGGGCTCTCTGTACGCTAGCGTTTGATGCATTTAAAGACGGCAAGACGCGAGAGATTCTATAATTACTCGCACACACAGAGAGAGAAGCGGGGAAAAGGATACGGTAAGGTCAGCGCGCAAGGTATATATGCGCGCGGGCGCTAATAATGGCCTGCGGTTACCGGAGGCTCGCATAATCCCACTGAGAGAAGAGAGCTTGGCTGCTGCTGCTGCAGCAAAGAGGGTGACAGGTGCTCCGCGGGCGCAGAGCGCGTTTAACTCCTCCGAGCGCCGCTTCAAACGGAATCGTCAAAGGTTCATCGAGCGAGCGCACGCGGAGGGTTAATCCCCTTGTTATACTTGGCGCCCAAGCGCGCAACGTCGTCTTCGATTCGCGCTGTTTCGCTGTTTTTGGAGCTGCTGTGGGAGAGGGACGGTTAATCGATAATTAAGAATCTGCAGGATGTGGTTTGAACGGGTAGATGGTGCATGCTAGATGGTGAGGAATGGGTGTTTGTGTGAGGTGGATGTTTGATGATGAAGGGGTGGGAAAAATGAATGAGTAGATAATTATAGGATGAAAATTATTTGAGAAATAGTTATATTCTAGGAATATTACTAATTCAAAAATTTAATATTAAATTTTATATTATATTTTATCTCTCTATGAAAATAACATCATACATGATAACACCGATATAAAGACATTGTAGTTATATTCATGATTTTATCAACGATAAATACATTGTATAAAAGGAAAAAATGAAGCATAAAAAAAGATAAGGAAATAAAAGTTTAGCGAAGGCCAAGACAACTTTGATCAGTATATGAAATATTACAACTTTATGAAATATAAAGCCATCGATTGATGATAAGAATAATGATAAGATAAGTGGTTTAAAATAAAATTTTAATCCTAGAAGCGCCTACAAGACAAAACACTTTTCTATTAAAATTTTTTTCAAGTAAAAATCAGTCAACACGATCTGGTGTATTTGATTCTTTTATAAATAGAATTACGAAAATTGAAATATATTATTTATCTTCTTTGAACACTTTAAAGTTGTAAAAAATTATAGTAAATCCATGGGCACTTAACTTTCCCATACTTAAATCGAAGGTACTCGTAATATATAAAAAATTACTTTACCACGCTACTCAATATTAAAAAACAATAACTTCGAAACCACAAAAAAGAATAATTCTACACAAATCCATATAACTAATTAGCGTCACTCAGCAATACTCCCCAGCTGCAGCCATAAAAACGTCTCGCTCTCCTCCAATCCCAGCTGCGCAGCCGTCCCCGAAAAGAAGATATCAAAGCCATCTCGAGAGTTAAAGCTCGAGCGTAGCGGCCGAAAGCAATAACGAGAGGACAAATCGCTCTCTCCGTGCGCAGTTTCCGCAGCCCTAGGACGAAACCTAACGAAAGCTAGAGAAGCGCACGTGCTCCTACCAAGCGCTATATACGCGTATACATGTTTATTATTTAATAAAAATGTTATTGCACCGAGACGCGGACGTCGCGCGCAATAATACACGAATGCGCGCCCGATTGGCCGCAAGACACGCCGCGGAAGACAAACAGACGAGGGCACATATTGGGTCCGACTTATATAGGTTTTTCCTTCTCCGCCCCCACCTCCCGACGAGATATTCTCGAGGCTTTCTTGTCTTTTTCTCTTTCGCTCTGCGGAGGGACACAAATTCGAGGCGGGCTTTCGACTTTTTTTTCGTCTCTGTCTACTTCGGGCGTACGCCTCGTATTGTGGATACGTGAGTGTGTAGGTAAGGTCGAGTGCGCAGATGGCAGCAGTGACCGCGCGGCGACGACGCCGATTTCGCGCGGTCTGGACGATTGTGGAAGGTGGGGGTGGTAGCGAAAAAAATTATTGGATCCGAGTTGTTCGCGTGGATTACTGGGTTGTTTTGTGTCATGTTGTTCTTTGTTGTCATTTGCGTGATGTGTTTTGTTTGAATTTGGAATTGTACAATTAAAAATGCTTTGAAATGTTTGAATAGAACTTATTAGGTATGGTAAGACGTATGTATTTATATATGTACATTAAAAATCAATAATTTTATAGTTGTTTTTTTATTCAATCTTTTAAAGTCTATTATGAACATATGTAGTATGTGGTTCTATTTCAAGAGAAATTATGTATGTACCTAGACATATATGCTTCTGCAAACTTCATCAAAACTTGCATTAAGGTGTTGTTAATTTTAGGTCACATGATTAGCTATGCTGTATACTTGTATCAAACTCTAAACATCAAATTTAATCAATAAGTTATTTTAAGTCTTTGTTCTAAAATAATTATTAAAATGATCATCATTTATCGTAATAATAAAACTAAGTATTGCAAATATCAATTGTTCATAAATCAAGTACATTTATTTACATATCCTGGTGAACTATAAAGTCAATTTTGTATACCCATTGCTGTAAAATATAGGTAAAGTCTTGTCAAGCTCGTCAAAAAACTTATCGATTTCGAATTCGGCTAAAATCACACGAGAAATCGATCAGAATTTCCAGTGCAAATTACTAATCTACCAACAATTTAAAAAAACAATCAAAACCCATTACTGAAATCCAAACACAACCAAACTTCAGTACGAAAACAGTAACAAATGAAACCCAACTTCAAGCGAACACCCTCAGCCAGCATCGAGCTGCCCTCTCAAGAGGCAACAAAATCCGTAACACTCGCGCCAACCAGAGCGCGCGAAAATCTTTGATCTACGAGTCTACCGTACACGGCCTTACTCCCTGCCATACATAATCTCTCTCTCTCTCTTTCTCTCTCCCAAAACTTTATCCATCCACAACGGGATTAATCATTCGCTGCGGGGCCGCCGCGGAGGTCTTAATAAACGAAGGCGCGGCCTCCGCTGCACTAATTCCCCCGGCATTCCGGCTGGCATTCGAAAGTCGCGGAAAGAAGAGAAGTGGAGCGGAGGGAGGCGGCGCTGGTTTCGACTAGTCGCGCAACGCGCGGGGGTGGCCGCGGGCTGGGCTGCCGGTGATTTAAGCGGGGCCGATAACGACCGGGATAAATCAGCGGAGATGTCGCGAGCTCGCGGCGCGCGCGAGCCCGAAATCAATAATAATGGGCAGGAGCCATTAGTAAAATTAATAAATTATGCCCCTCACATTATGTGCGCATTGTGACTCGCGCGAGCCACCCCCCCCCCTCCTCTCGGCCCCGTGCGAACCTGTAATACGCCGTAAATCATATTAGTGAATAATCCACATCACCATAACGCGCGAGGTGCGAACGGCCGCGCGTTTTGTACGTCGTAAAAGGCGCGCGTGTATGCATAGCGTTATATTGCGCGAGCGTGAGAGAGAGAGAGGCAAAACGCGCGCGACATTGTCATTCAGCGAGGCGCCGGAGAGCAGCTTTCTCTCGCTCTTGCGTATACGGCCGGCCCTCTGGTTTGGCGAGCTGGTCAATATCGATTTATATCGCGGCGATTTATTGCGAGCTGCAGCCGAAAAGTCATCGGTAAACAAAGAGGGCCGGCTGGCTGGGGATGTTTTGGGTGTGGACGATGGGAATTTAGAATTTTGCACGGGACGCTGCTGGATTTCGGATTAATTTAGATTTTTTGGGAGATTGGTTGAGTGTTGGTAGAGGTGGGTTGAGTGTGGGGGAGAATTTGTGAATGGGGTGTTGATTGTTAGATGTTATTTATTAGTGAGTGAATGTCAATCGTGAAATTGTTGAGCTGTTGTGGAAGATGCTTTGCGTGATGATAGTTTGAATTATTTACAATTAGGATTGATTTATTTACAATTGGTTTGACTTGTTTTCTTACCAGGAAAATATGTCATAAATAGATCTCCAATAACTAATATCAAAGTAGAAAAAGCAAGCTTAATTTTGTCGATTTCAGAATTAACAATTAATAGTTAGAACCAAAGTTATGCTTGTTTAAAGTTCATCAATATAAGTGTACCGAAAATCATTTAAATTTCAACCCACAGTATTTTATAGCAAATAAGTATACTTTAATTGCTCAACTTTGAATAAGCATAACTTTGGTTCTAATAATTCTGAAATAGGAAAATTGAAGCTTGTTTTTTCTACCTTGATATTACTTATTGAAAATTTATTTATTCACACTTTCCTTAAAATAAGATTACAAACTCCTTACCGTGAGTTTTCCAAAGCGTTAGACTGTACGACTGGGGTAGTGCTTACTTTTTTGGTACCTATAAACATATCCCAAAGTTTCATCAAGATCTGTGACCATAAGGCCTGTTTAGTTATCTCCTGAAAATATTTGTGTATGATAAATTTTTTATTGTGGTATATAAAGAGAGCAATTTTTTGCTTTAACATTTATTATAATTGCACAGATATTTCAGAAGTAGTTCAGTTTTTATTTATTTATTTATTTATTTAAACGTGTTAAATAATTATTAGACACAACATCTGACAATACTATCTAAATCAAATATTTTGTTACTATCAATTTACATATTTTCAATCACAGAGTTTGTCCAAACGCAACAAAATCAACCGTTTCACGTACAAACCAAACTCAAACCTCCACTTTTAAAAAAATTCGAAAACTCCCTATACACGCATGCTTCCCAGCAATCTACAACCCTACCCCAACACATCCCAATTGCGCCACGCGTTTTGATTACGACAGGCAATAGGCCCAGCAATCGCATTAACATCGACTTCGTCGAAGTGGCCGCTCGCGAAATCCCCGCTAAATCCCTTTCTTCGAAAGCTGTATCGTATCGCGCATCGTATAAGAGCCCTCTGTACTAAAAAAAAGAGCGAATATAACGCGAGAGCGAGAGACGCGAGAAGAAACGAGGGGAAGAACCGTTTTGCAGAAGGTCGGCGCGCCTGGGTATCTATCGACGAGGGCATATCTTCCTATTAGCGAGGCACTTCATACGGAAGGCTGGCACATCCTCCCTCTCCCCGATATCGTATAAATGTGTCGTTAATTACTTACCCCCCCATTTTTGCGCTCACCCCTTTCTCTATATACGATGGCTCCTTTCTCCTCGTTCCGCGCTCTCTTTCTCTTTCGCCCCCCCCCCTGCCTCGTAGCATCGACGTCGCCCTCTTTTTCTCTCTCCCTCTCTCTCTCTCTTACCCTTCTTCCTCTATCTCTTTTTCGCTCTCTCGCACACGTTACGGGGGAGGCTCGTGTTAAGGAAACTAATGTTTATTTGAAAAACTAATTGAACGGGACTCGCTGGCTGGGCGAGCGCGCGTCTACAGCCGGCGGCAATTAAACGAGATTACTGGCACTGCAGCTCGCGCGCGCTTTCGCCGCGACATCGGTAGAGGAAGAAGAAGAGGAGCGAAATAGAGATAGAAAGAGAAAGAGAGAAAGAGAGAGGGGGGATTAGATAGCACAGTAAGATACGGGCCGCGTAATGTTTAACTACGGCCTGCGGCGGACCGCCGCCTCTGAAGTGCTGCCAATAATTAATTGTTAGCTCGCGCCGGAGATTCCGCCGCCCGCGTATACATATGTCCCGGCGAGCGCGATTTTCCGCTGCCCCGTGTGGCTGTGTGTGTGTATACGCGGTGCGCGGCTTAACTTAGTAGGTATTAAGTGCCGCTATCGGAAAAGAATATACGAAGATAACTGCCGCTTTTCTTTTTTGCCGAGCTTTTCTTATACGCGCGCCGCTTTAACCGCGTGGAAAGTCGAGGCGCGCTGTTTGTATTATGGGTCTATATGGGGATTTTCGCGCAGCCGGGAGTAGAAGCGTTAAGGTGCGTTGTATATGCGAGCGTGAATTTTTTCGCGAGGTTGAGTTTTCGAGCTTGGTAATGAGAATGCAGATTAGGTCGATTAGCAGCTGCATATACACGGGGGTTAACGATAACAAAGGTGGGTTGGTTGGGGTTAAGTGGGGGGGATGATGATTTCTTGTGTGAGTTAGGGAGTGAGAGGAGCTTTTTATGCTGACCAGAGGTGTGGGTCTGTGAATCTTTGATGAAGCTTTTTAAGAACGTTCTTTGATCAAAATAAGGGTTATATCATCGAATAGGCGTATAAGAACTCGAATTGTAGATAATTTTAGAATTGAGAAAAATAGCTTCTACGCAAATGATTAATAATTCGATTTACATAAGTATTATTTTAAGATTAAAAAAAAAAGAATAAAAAATAAAATTAATAATAATAAAGTTTAATTTTCTTTTATTACAATTCCAAAATGTTAATTTGAGCAATAAAAAAATCATCAAAATTTGATCCTGCTAATATTTACAAATTTAAAATGTTATAGTCTTGTTTAAAGATTTGAGATAATATTAAAATTGTTTTTAATAAAGAAGACTCTGAAAAAATTATAGCAATAATCAATGATCCACACTTCTGTTGCTCTCCTAAAAAATAAAAGTTAATCGATTAATTGCTAACAATGAGATAGTTGTATGGAAAAGTGATCTTAACAAAATTCAAGTATAAATACCTGAATAAGATAACTTTAAAGTAAAATACTTTTCATTAATATCAATGAGATTTTTTTTCATTCCGCGTTTTCTACTCAAATTAATGAGAATGCTTTCAATTAGTCTCTATATAATAAATAATCCTATGACGCACGTATATGCATTATTAATTAAGTTTAAAAACATTTTACATACAATTTTAAAATATAAAAATTTAAATAAGCAATAACAAGTAAAATAAGTAAAGTTTCCTTGGAAATACAGAGAAACACAAATTACAAAATAAAAACTTTTAACTCATTTTTCTCAATTTATTGTACAAAATAAGGTTTCCTACCATCTCAGATATATTCTGTTTTGTTTTAATTTTGCTACGCTATTTTCTATTATTCTAACCTTATTTTCTTTATTTGGTTGGTTTTTATTTTACTAACATTAGCCGATACTTAATTTCTTTTTTTTTTCAAATCTCTTACTTTGTTCTTGATTTGTTGATGATCGACTTCATGCCTCTGAGTCCATTGTTAAAACGCGATAAAGATTGCAGCAATGTATACCTGACTAAACATGTTTCCGCATTTAAAGTAACCGTTTTTGATAACACAATAAGTCAGAATAGAGAATACCTGCGAGGTACAATCATCGATAACATTTACACACAGAGATTGAAAAAGCTGCCGTCGACTTCCTACTCGCTCAACTTCCGTCACGAAACTCTTTCCTCAATACGTTATTTTTAGCTTTAAAAGAGATCCTGCGTCAACGTTTATCACTAATGTGTAGTGTTTTCTACTTTCTGACTAAGGAATCTTTGTCATAGTGAATAATTCAATTTTTGAAAAATAACAAGTTACAATAAAAAAGTATTGTAGTACTTACATAAACTTTGAAAGAGAATACTCCTAAATCTTATACAAATTTTTTATGTTTATAGTTATATTTTTTTTAATTTTTACTGTACATAATGTAAATAAATCTATGATTATCCTCCTGAAACAGTTTTAAATTGTTTGCATTTCCCAAAAATAAAGTTTTAGAGATAATTATATAACTGTTTTACTTTAAACATAAAATATTATTTTTTAATTTTAATGGCTATATCTATGAAACCATTCGTTAAAAATTGTTCAAAAAATATTATTTTTTTAAACTGATTGGAACAAAATTTTAAATGATAACGAAAAAACTATGGAATATTTAAAATCAAATTTCAAAATAAGTTTTTATCTTTGGTTCGTTATTAAAATTAAAATAATTACTTCCACTTGTTATTGAATTGATGATTCGACAAATTATTACTCGACAGTTGTGTTTAAGAAGTTAAAAAAATTTATCAATACATTCATACAATCATGCAGCCATAAGCACTCTGCGATCATTGATAAATTTAATGCAAATAATTTATTTAAAGATGATAATTCAATATATTACGCGATAAAATTTATCGGTATAAATACTTACTTTCAAAGTTCGCGAAGCACTAATAATAAAGTCGTGGGCTTAGAGTGTCCAGTTATTCATGCATCCGACAAAACAGCAGAAAAAAGAATTATAAAATATTTTAGTGAGCACAATATTTTGCCACTTATAAGTAACAAATTTATTCAGTGTAATTAAAGAGTCAACGCGATATGACAGCAACGAATATTCTATTAACATTACTGCTACTTGGAGCAACGTCTTGCAATGGCTACCGGATCCTGGCAATTTTTCCATTCAAGGGAAAAAGTCACTATAATGTTCTTCAGCCAATCGCTCTGGAACTCGCCAAAAGAGGTCATCAAGTAGATGTTATCACTCATTTCCCATTGAAAGAACCTGTTCCAAACTATACAGATATCATTCATCTGCCACCTGGTGATGTTCCAAGAATGGAGTATGCTTTTCTTACTGATATATTTAGAGAGAACCAATGGCTTAGTATGCACAAGAAACAAATGTGCGAGTACCTTGCACTTCCGGAAGTATCAAAGTTAATAAAAAATCCTCCGACTAATCCACCTTATGATCTTCTTATAACGCATGTAAGTAATTATCATGTTAAAATTAATTATTAATTAAATCAAATAACATTTTTGGTAGCGACAATGATAGAAATAGACGAGTTAAAATTGCAAATCATTAGTTTTTCACCATCTTCATGTGGTAAATTCTTAGCTTATCTATTAACTACAGTTTGATTTAAAAGTTACACATAAAGTAAATATAAAAAATATATTTACAAAAGATACTCACTTTAGTTAAAAAAATATATATTAATTTTTCTTTCATAATAATAAATATTTATTCTGATATAAAAATTTTTATTTCAAGATAAATTGTTAATTATTTGTATTAATGTGTAAGTATTTAACCTTATAAGCGTTTTGAAAATCCTCGTTGATTAACTGACGATTCTACGGTGAGCATTTCTACCGACGAGTAGATAGCATTATTACGAGATTTTTATTCCCTTCAAATTCTGTATTCATAAACTTTATACAATAATAATTGAATTTCAGATCTTACTCGGTAATCAATGCTTTACTGCAATCGGTCATTTATGGAACATCCCGGTAATCGCTGTAGGGACCACCGATCTACATCCGCCGATGCACGATTTAATCGGCAATCCTATGAATTTTGCGATAACTACAAGACACACCGAATCTTACAAAGGCGAGATGAATTTTTGGGACAGGCTCTACAACTTCATCAGAACGCATTACCGGATACATCTCTATCATCAATGGTCAAAGAAGCAAGATTATTACATAAAAAAATACATAGGACCTCAGATTCCGCATTATCGTGAACTACACAAAAGCATTTCTATCATACTGAGTAACTCACACTACTCGTATTACGGAGTTAAACCAAAGGCACCTGCACTCATCGAAATCGGCGGAATTCATATTAATAATAGCAGTGATGAGATTAGTCCGGTGAGGAAAATTACTTAACTCGAGTTTTATCATTTCTGGCATCTCGATTTATTATCTTCCTCTGTATCTTTTGATTTATCGAATGTTCTAATAAAATAATTTTTTCTGGTATCACCCCCGCAGAGTGTCAAGAAGTACCTTGATGAGAGTAAACATGGATTTGTTTATTTCTCCTTTGGTTCGCTTTTTAGTATTGAAAGTTTACCAAAGCCAGTTCTGGAAAAATTCTACGCTGTTCTCAAAAAGATCGCACCTGTCAGGGTCCTTATGAGAGCGCCTAATCCAGAATTGATGCCGAACAATATGCCAGATAACGTTTTAACGTTTTCGTGGTTACCTCAGCAAAAAGTTTTGCGTAAGTGAAAAATTTTAATGTATTTTTTAAGTATTCGTGATAGTGTTTATAGGGATTTTTTCAAAAATAAAATATTTTGTTCAATATTTATGCTTAAAATTTTTGAGAAATTATTCAGCGAATCTAAATTTATTTCAATTTTTGAGCAGTGCTAAATGAATAGTTTTTTTTTATTCTAAATTATATATTGTTTGCATAATTGCGTACATAATTAATATGCACCACTGACGTTTAAAGGCCTAAACGCAAACTCAATCACAAAGATATTTTTGTTGCAGAATTTTTTTCTTGATTTTAAAGATAAAATCGAAAATAAAAATTTCAAATTATATTATTAAATATTTATTGACAAAATTGTTCATTTAATGTTTATTCGAAATTTTGAATAACAGTACATAATTTTTTTATTAGTCACTAATCAGACTAAATATAAATGTATTGCAATTGTTTGAAAATTATTAAATTTATTATAATAGAATTTTTCAATTTCGAAAC